>FIZT01019509.1:0-25191 GCA_900065295.1 Paracoccus marginatus | reverse complement strand
TTCTCGAAAATACGACGATAAAATGGCTATAACTCGAGAATGGAGGGGGGTGGGGGTCCAAAATTTTTTGGGGAACGTTTTTTGGTCAAGGCACATCACCTAAGGTGCATAAGAGCCCAAAAGCTTTGGGGGCAGCAACGACCCCCTTATTCGGCTATACCCTTTAGGCGAATTTAAAAAATTGACAAATTGACAAAACTGAAGAAAATAAAAATTTTTAGAAAATTGAAAAAATTTGGAAAAACTAATAAAGTTGACAATTTTGAAAAATCAAAAATTTTTAGAATTGACTATAATTTTAAAAAACTGACCAAAATAACCATTTTCTTGAAATTCCGTAAAATTTTGAAAAACTGATAAATTTTAAAAAATTCACCATTTTGGAAAATTAAAAAATTGACTGATTTTGAAAAACCTGACCAAAATAACCAGTTGGAAAAAAAATAAATTTTTTTGAAAAATTGATAAATTCTAAAAAATTGACCATTTTGGAAAACTAAAAAATTGTCTGATTTTGAAAAACTGACCAAAATAACCAGTTGGAAAAAAAATAAATTTTTTTGAAAAATTGATAAATTCTAAAAAATTGACCATTTTGGAAAACTAAAAAATTGTCTGATTTTGAAAAACTGACCAAAATAACCAGTTGGAAAAAAAATAAATTTTTTTGAAAAATTGATAAATTCTAAAAAATTGACCATTTTGAAAAATAAAAAAATTTTAGAAGCAACAAATTTTGAAAAATTGACCAACATAACAAGTAGGAAAAAAATTGAAATTTTTTGGCAAAGTTGACAAATTTTGACAAATTAATGACGATTTTGGAAAATTGAAAAATTTTAGAATTGACTAATTTTAAAAAAATTGACCAAAATAACAAGTTGAAAAAAAGTTGAAATTTTTTAGCAAAGTTGATAAAAAATTGACATTAACGACTATTTTGAAAAAATTAACAAATTTTTGGATATTGAAAAATTTTCCAATTTCAAATTTGCCTAATTTTTTGGAAGTATGTCGACTAAAGCAGAAAATACTTGAAAACAATTTTTTTTTTGAAAAACAGATGAAAATTTTACAATTGTTCGAATTTTTGGAAATTGCCTGAAACTACAATTCAAAAAAATTGACAAATTTTGGGAAGCTGACAAATTTTGAAAAATTTTAAAATTGACTTATTTTCAGAAATTGAAAGAAAAACCAAATTTTAGAAAATTTGAAAAAAATTTTAAACTATACTCAAAATAAATTAGTTACCGCTCTCAAAAATGATTAATTTTGGAAAACTAAAAATTTTTTAGTGAATGACGCCTTTTACTACTAAAATTCCTAACTCCATAGCCTGTACCAAGTGGCCAATGATCATCATGGATTGAAAGTGATGACAAAGGTGAACCACGAAAGTAGGTAAAAACAGCAATAAATTAGGACTTACTTCGATTTGTTTTATCTTGAGTTTGAGGCTCATGAACTGATATTCTTTACAAATGCATTTGACCTGAAATCACAAAAAATAAACTATTTCAATTCTGTTTCTTCTACGAGGAAGTTCAAAAAAATCACTTTTCGTTTTCAAGTGCGATTTTATCGACATCATTTATGTAAATTGAATTTTCTGAGAAAAAAATTTCAAAACGTTGATTCTTTTCTGCCTCGACGAAACCCATAGATTTATGCTACAAAACTTCAAAAACACTCGTCATCGTCATCTTACCAAAAATCATGCCCCCTCCGTACTTCTCAACCAATACCTATAATGACCTCTGCTGCAAAATGCACCACTCTTCCACAATTCTCGAAACGAAAACGACAGTTTTCTCGCCGGCAAGGCAACAAACTATAATATACGTATACGCAAATACCTTCGGATGACTCGATCCATGTGCATACGCGAGCTAATAAACTCGTAAAATATACTAGCGTATTTTCACTTATCGCCATCTTCGACTCCTTTATCAATCATAATCAGCGACCGTTTGAAAGTTGGGGAACCAATGGAGCACTTGACATTCCGCACATACTGACAGGCATGCAGTTGTCAGACGAAATATATTATCCGTACAATAGTAGGTCAGTGGAGTCTCGGTTTAAAACAACCTGAACATAATATCCAGAAGGTGAATGTATCATGATCCGCACCCAACGATCCGACGAATGTGGCGAGATAGCGGGGCAAGGCGAAATGTACCGTTATTAACTCTTTCATTACGAACCGCGTATATACGCTGCCTTTCAGTCATTAATAATACCTATACTGAATTCTCTTCTCGATTATATACCTGCCTGCGCATCGTATATCGTCGTGCACCCATCATCGAATCTCTCGAAATACTGCAGGGTTGGTAATTGAATTTTTTTCGATGATGATGAACACAACAAACCATCAACTGTAGCTCTATGACCTACGGTAAACGATGATGTGATTTATATTTCATCTTTGTTGGCTCGTTCGATTGTTAATATAATAAACGTACACGCTACTGACCTAGTTAATTTTTTATACGTTATGCGCTATTTTATATTTTTATTTTTCACCGTGACAGGTTGCAACGATGACTATCGCGAATTAATTTGCCATTTTTTTTTTTTTGTTGGTTGACTTGTTTCAGAATGTATAACAAACAAAATATAGGATGGATGTATTTATGTATATTATCGAGTAGTGCAATATTACCAATATTATGTTATCCCAGTCTAAACGACGGTTCAAAAGTACAACCACATCTAGTATTACCCGAAGGTAGAAAATATAACGAGAAACCAAACGCGACGAAAAAAGTACAAGCCGTCGAAAATAGAAACGATTTACAAGACGTCGATACTAATCAAATACCGGTAAGGGGTTTTCAAGGTCGTTGGTAAGTTGTGCACCGGTCAGTGAAACTCAATTTTTTCTCTTTTTTTGGGGGCTTTTTAGCAAGATAATGGCTTTTCGTGGAGTAACATGATCGCCATGGTTATGCAATTACTTTTCAATCCAGCGGGTCAAACTCCTGGTCCTAGTAAATCAGATGCCATAGATGCTGATCAAGTGAGTAGATATTTTTTTTTATCAATATCCTTCGCCAATTTTTATTCAAAAAAATAATTTCCAATGAAAAATAACAATTAATTCATTTTCTTGAATTTTGAAATTTTTCGAGATTATTCCATTTTTTAAGAATGATCGATTTTTTGAAATTCGTCTATTTTTTTACATTTTCAGTTTTTTTTTTTTTTAGTTTTGCAAATTTTCAAGATTAGCCTGTTTTTCTTTCTTGGCTTTTTAGTTTTTTAAAAATTGGCAATTTTCAAAGTTGCTCTTTTTTTTGTAATGTGCCATTTTTCAATTAATTTTTCCAAAATCAGTCCATCTCAAAATTTTCCAATTTCCCAAAATTAGTTTATTCTTCAAAAATAACGATCAATTTTCAGGCACAACCAATTTTTGTAAATTTGCCAATTTTTAAGAAGTTTGTAATTGCGGTTGATTACTCAAAATTGGTCAATTATGAAATTTTGTAATTTTTTAAAATCTTAAGAATTGTGTCAACTTTTCAAATGAGTCAATTCTTATAATCTTGTAAGTTCAGCTAATTTTTTAAAATCACACAATCTTGAAATTTTGCAGTTTTCCAAAATTTTTCTATTTGTTTAAAAATTTAAATTAATCCATTTTTCAAAGGTTCTCAATTTTCAAAAATTGCTCAATCTTTCAAAATTTTCATTTCTGAAACAATGCTTCATCACTCAAAATTGGTGAATTTGAAATTTGGCATTTTTTTTTTAAATCTTAAGAATTTTGTCAACTTTTCAAGATCAATCAATTTGTAGTTTCAGCTAAAAGAAATTTCACCGCTTTTCAAAATTTTTCAATTTTTAAAAATTGGTCAATGCGGTAAAATTTTTTCATTTTTGAAACAAAAGTTTTTTTACTCAAAATCGTTCAATTATGAAATTTTTCGATTTTTTAAGATCTCCAGAATTTTGTCAACTTTTCACAATTTGTCAATTTTTAAAATCTTTACAATTTCGTTAACTTTTCAAAAGTGGTTAATTTTTTAAAATCTTGACAATTTCGTCAATTTTTTAAATCTTGTAATTGCAGCTAATTTTTTAAAATCACACCATCTTGAAATAAAATTTTTCAATTTTTCGCAAATTGTTCAATCTTTCAAGATTTTTCTATTTCTGAAATAAAGTTTCACCTCAAAATTGGTACATTTGAAATTTTGCAATTTTTTAAAATGTTGAAAGTTTTGTCAACTTCTCAAAATCAGTTAATTTTTCAATCTTGTACCTAGTTTCAGCTGAAATTAAATAATCTTGAAATTTTTCTGTGTTTCATTTTTTTCAAAATTGCACATTTTTCAAAATTTTTCAATTTTTAAAAATTGGTCAATTTAGAAAAAATTTCCATTACTGGAAAAAAAAAAATTTCTACTCGAAATTGATCAATTATAAAATTTTGCAATTTTTTAAAATCTCAACAATTTTGTCATCTTTTTAAAATTAGTCAATTTTTTTAAATCTTGTAATTTCAGCTAATTTTTCAAAATCATACAATCTTGAAATTTTTCAATTTTTCACAAATTGGTCAATCTTTCAAAATTTATCAATTTCTGAAACAAAGTTCATTACTCAAAATTGGTGAAATTTTGCAATTTTTTAAAATCTCAAGAATTTCGTCAACTTTTCAAAATGAGTCCATTTTTTTAAATTTCTCAATTTTTCAAAATTCTTCGTATTTTCAAAGTTTCTGATTTTTTAAAATCAGCCAATTTTGAAAATTTCTCAATTTTTTTGAATTTTCGTAATTTTGGTCAACTTTTGAAAATCATTCGATCTTGAAATTTTGCAATTTTTTCAAAATGACCTGCAGTTCTCAAGAATCGGTCAACTTTTTCGAAATTTGATAAATTTTTTCCTTCCAAGTATTCAATTTGATTTTCAAATTTTAAATGTTGAAAAAAATTAAAAAATTTTTCACGAGACCAATTTCAACATTTGATCATTTATTTGTCTAATTTTTTCCTCCCAATAAACGCCCTTCGAGTCTGACATCTTGACCCAAACCTCTCCGTTGTTTTCAGAGTCTCACCCAATCCCCATGGACCAACTTGCTTTCGATGGGTCTGAAAATACTCAGCGCCTTCCTGACCGGAGGCTCGATCGCGCCAAGTGACGGTATCGACAAAGTAGACAATTCGTCGCCAATGCAGGTAAATATGCATGTTCCATTTTTTCTTACACGCATGCTCTCTCTATGTACAAATTCAACGATTGAAAAAGTTGAGATTTTCTTCAAATCACAATATAATTATAATTTACCTAATAGAAAACCCTCGAAAAAAAATAATACCCTGGCAAAAAAAAAAAAAAATGAAAAAACCTATTCAAAAAACATTCAGCTTGTAAATTTGGCACCGTTGGTGTTGTGCGAATAAAAAAGACAGTGAAAAAACCACACTGTATACAAAAACAAATATCGTTAAGTTATTAATGTAGCAATACGTATACATAGTGTTATAAGTAGGTGAAAAATCTTCTAGATGTACTTTCCATTTACAATTACAATCTTACGTTTCGTATTTTGATTGGGAAAAAAGATTCCTATATCGAAACGTATATACGCAAATTTCATTCAATTAGCTGTGAATTAATGCTTTAGTATGCACTTAAAATTTGCTATATAGACAATTTTGGAAACGGTTTTGTCCACGGTGCTGGGTACAAAGGATCAAGGTCAGGTTACCACGATGGCTAAGCAGGCCACAGAAGTAAGTAAACCTCGCACATGCTTATTTGCTACGTTGCTTTATAGCACTATGTATAGATTTAAGTACCTATTTCATAAGGTAAAGCACAACTTTGAAATTACATAGGATACGTGGAAGGTTGGGTATGGGTCTATGGGTAGCACGATCTTAGCGTCTTTTTCTCAACTTCATCTTTATATTATTTCCATTTTCGTTATCAATCTTTCATGCATGTGGATTTAAAGTTAAATCGAGAAGAATATAAAGCATGTAAAAATAAAAAAATATGGGGCTTGACCATACCGGAAAAAAAATCATAAAAAAAACGAAATAAGGCCATGTTTGTTTACGTATATCGACCTTATATTCGCGGCACGTTACCTCGCTAAACTATTTTTTTTACCGTCATTCTTTCCTAATTAACGAATATTGTCAGTCATAAACGTACCTACAGTACACGCATATGCATACATACCACATACGCGTCAATATTGTCGAACAGGTGAGTGCAACGTCACCGGCCCAACCAAGGGTCATCGGTATACTCGTATACGCGCGGTTATAGGTCGGCGAAAAATTTAAATCTAGTGTAAACAAAAGAGAAAGTAGTTTCGCCAATTTATTGGTCAGATCGACTAACTCGTACGTGTTGCCTTTTTACAGTTTATCAGTATCGTAGTCAACTTATTAGACGCTTTGAAAACCTCATTCAGTCATAGATCGATGACTGCTCGTTCGTTAGGCAAAACCGATAGAATCTCCGATACCGCTATCGCCGGCATCACCATGTTCAAGGTGAGTTTTGGAAAAGCTTCCTCCGTATACTGGTGGGCTTTCTACCTGTAGATACGTATTTAAAAATACGAAAAGAGTGTTGCGACACGACGCGGATTCGTATATTGTATTCTTATACCTACTTTTTTTCTTTCTCACTTTCTTTGGCAGGGTTATATGAGAAGCATGAAGACGTCGAATGATGCATGCGCGAAGAAATACGTCTGTGATGCGTACAGAGAATGCGCCGATGGATTAAACACGTCCAGCTCTACCTATTGTCAATTGGGAGGGTAAGTATTGAGCTGATAGGTATTCGGCCGAAATGTATGACCTTATCGACACCCCCCCCCCCCCCCATTCTTCCTCCTTCACTACTGAAAAATCAATTCTATGAGATCACGATTAAAAGTCAATCATTTAAATTAGGAAATTAATGAATCGAAAAAATCAATTAAAAGAAAAAATTAGACAATTCAGAAATTTTCGTAATTCGAAAAAATCAAAAAAATAACAAAAACTGGAAAAAAAGTCCAAATCGAAAATCATAAAAAACCGATCGGTACATCGAAATCAAAAAAATCAATAAATCTAAAAAATTAGAAAAATTGGAAGAATTACCTAATTAATTAAACTGAAATCAAAAAATTTATTAATTGACGAATTACTAATTTCAAAAAATTACAAAAAATCACCAATTAATAGAAAATGAGGAAATTCGATGAAATTACAAATATTGGTGAAAAGTTATGGAAACCAAAAGATCGATCAATCGAAAGATTAAGTAAATCGATAAAAATGAGCAAAATCACAAATTTTAATTATTTGATTAAAAATTAAAAATTCAGGTGATTCTGTAAAATTAAAAAAAAAAAAACCTTCAAGAATCGACTAAGCTTCTATAAAATCGACAAATCTGTCAAATTCGAAAAATTCTTCGAATCGATGAAAATCAGAAAAATGACAGATTTTGATCATTCAAAAGAAAATAGAATCCAGAAAACTTACAATATTATATCGATCATACAATCAAAAACGAAAAATCGATTAATTTATTGAAATCGAAAAATTCGATAAATCGATAATATTGCGGAAATTACAAAAATTCGTCGATTGATCAAACTAAAATATTCGTTGCAATTCATAAAATTTGAAAAAATCACAAATACCGATAAAATCATCGGAATTGAGAAATCGATCAAAATAATCGAAATCGAAAAATCCTATGAAACGATTAAAATCAGAAAAATTAAAAAATTTAATTAAGTATTCGCTCAAAAACGAAAAATTCGTCGATTCGAGAAAATTCAGAAAAATTACAAAAATATCGATTATACAATCGAAAACGAAAAATCGATGAATTTATCAAAATTGAAAATTTTTTAGCAAATCGATTACGTGGGAAAAATTACATAAATTCTTCGATTAATCAAAACTAAAAATTTTTTTGCAATCCATGAAATTCAAAAAATTGCAAGTACCGATGAAATTATCGAAATAGTGAGATCGACCCATACAGTCGAAATCGAAAAATCCTATGATACGATAAAAAACAGAAAAATTAGAACTATTAATTATTCGCTCAAAAACGAAAAATTTTTTGATTCGAAAAAATTCAGAAAAATCACAAATATCGATCATACGATTGAAAACAAAAAATCGAATAATTTATCAAAATCGAAAAATTTGGCAAATCGATTACGCAGGAGAAATTTCAAAAATTTGTCGATTGATCGAACCTAAAAAAAATTGTGACAGTTGAAGAAATTCGGAGAAATCACAAAAATCGATGAAATTACCAAAATCGAAAAATTCGACAATTCGACAAAAATTGGAAAAAATCACAAATTTTGATCGAATGATTGAAATTTGAAATAAAAAAATTCGTTAAGTAAATCGACAAGATTCAGAAATATCGCAAATATTGATCATACGATCGAAAACGAAAAATCGATCAATTCATCAAAATCGAAAAATTTGGTAAATCGATTATACAAGGAAATTACAAAAATTCGTCGATTAATCGAACCTCAAAAAAATTGCGGCAATTAACGAAATTCGGAGAAGTCACAAAAATCGATGAAATTACTGAAATCGATCAATATTGATGAAAATCGAAAAATTCGACAATTCGACAAAAGTTAGAAAAAATCACAAATTTTGATCGAATGATTGAAATTTGAAATCAAAAATTTCGTTAGGTAAATCGACAAGATTCAGAAATATCGCAAATATTGATCATACGATCGAAAACGAAAAATCGATCAATTCATCAAAATCGAAAAATTTGGCAAATCGATTACACAGGAGAAATTTCAAAAATATGTCGATTGATCGAACCTCAAAAAAATTGTGACAGTTGAAGAAACTCGGAGAAATCACAAAAATCGATGAAATTACTGAAATCGATCAATATTGATGAAAATCGAAAAATTCGATAATTCGACAAAAGTTGGAAAAAAACACAAATTTTGATCGAATGATTAAAATTTGAAATCTAAAAGTCAAGTAAATCGATAAAATTCAGAAAAATCGCAAATATCGATCATATGATCGAAAACGGAAAATCGATCTCAATTTATCGAAATGAAAAAACTCGATGAATCGATAAAATCAAAGAAATCATAAAAATTGACCGATTAATCGAAATTTTAAAAATTTTGTAAATCATTAAAATTCGGATAAATCGAATGAGCTATCGAAATCGAAAAATCAATCAATTACCTAATCGAAATAAAAAAATTTAGTCGTTCGCGTGAAGAAATCAATCAAAATGAAAATCAAAAACATGAGAGGCTTGATAAAATAGAAAAATCCATCCAATCACATACACCCTTCCCCCTCGAAACAAACGATCAATAAAATCAAAACGATAAAATCCTCCAGAATTGATAAAATCTACGAATTCAACTTTTAAATTCAAACCAATCTACGAGAAAAAAATCAACCCTCTTTCCCACACACCTCACAAGAAAATTAATTCCATCCAACTACAGCCCTCTATAGCACCCTCTCCAAACTAACCCTTCTCTCTTTTTCATTCGCAGTTACGCCACCAGCGCAGCCCTGCACAAAAGCACAGGCATCCCTCTGAAGGACCTATACGAAGCCGCCCGCAACGGTAAGAGCGGCGACGACTGCAGACAAGTCTATTCAACTTGCAACGAAGCATAATTCCATCGATCCGATCACCTTTATCTTTAGTCATGTATCGAATACAATCATTGCCGAAATTGGGCGAGCGAAAAAATTCGACAAGAAGATCACATTACATACCCTCCAACTCTCTCATCAGTCGGCTTGCCTTGTACATTATGTAAAAATTCCTCTTTTCTAATACCGTCGCTTGGTTGTTTTATTTTTGTGAAACAAGAATTGTAGTATGTGTGATGCTATTGAAGGAAAATTCCAACAAAAAGAAAGAAAGAAAGAAAAACATATAAGCGAACCGAAGACATCGTATCGCGTCGATGGTCGAGTCGAAAAATAAAAAAGAACTGCCTGAAAAAATACACAGATTTCAAATGGAAATAAGAGCTTCAATTTTATTTCTGTTTGAATTACCTCGTCGATCATGGTGTTTCAAAAAAAAAAAAAAATTCATATTACGATTTTCGTCCTTCTAATCCCACCATCGAAAGCCATCATAAAAAATGAAGCTTCTTAATTTATTTTTTATTTATTAATTATTTATTTTTTCTGTGTTATAGTCGCTAATTTTTCAAACAAAATCGAGAAAAAAAATTCTTCTAGGTTTAAGCAATTTTATAAGATGTAGCAAAAAAATTTTTTTTTATCAATTTTCCTCTTTCTTTAGTTTTAAACAAATGGCATTTTCGTGTACCAGCTGACAATTCACTGCCAAAAATTTTATTGCATTTTTGTTTTTATGTTTAGTTTTAGACTCTTTTTTTTTCTCTATAGGTATTTATAATTTTTAGTTCCGTTTTTGAGAATAATAATTATGTACCTACGTACTTTCATCGTCATTGCTTTACAACTCCCTCTAAGGCCCCTTTTCGGGGCACCAACTTTCAAAATAAAGCGTTGAGAAACGCTTCGCATCACGAAGTCTATTTTTTAAGAGTATTTATTTTTTGTTTCATTTTAAATTATTTATTTATTCCATATATTTTGTAAAAAGCTGTGAACGAATAAATATTTACAAAAATTAACATCTTCGCGTATCTATTTGGTCTAGTGCACCCATCTATCTATCTAAGGAAGTATGGATAGGTATCTACATAGGATTCGTGTAATATGCCAGAATCATCTTGGCACCCCTCCCACCACGTCACGTTTCATGCCACTTGAACACGTTGTTTTTTTCATAGACGAATTCGTCCAAATTATTCGTAGAATTCGGCTAATGAAAAAGCCAACACGATTTGCCCGTTAGTTTTCATATAACCCAATTCCCCCCTAAGGATTCGTCAATTTCGCTTTGTCGCCTTTTATAATTGACGGTTTAACGGAAAACTGTCGAATCAGTCGTCGAGATACACCCGTAAAGGTGACAGTTTCGCGATAGGTACCTCGGTGTTCAGCATGGTGTTGGTGGCACGAGCCGGTCAATTTCGCATACCAGTCAACAACGGACTGGAGAGCAGGCAAAGTTTCAGTTTTACTCCACCGACGACGATGAGGTAAGAGAGGTCTATATCTATTCACTAATTTCATCGCGAATCGAACCGACTCAGATTGGAAATTGGTACAGGAGACCGGGGCCAGGCAGGAGGAAAAAGACCAAGATGTCGTCCCTCTCCATAGTCTCACTTCTGGCTTTCCTGTTCTTGTTGAACGTTTTACAGGTACGTCAAAGCGTCTCGTTCGATTAGCATCAATTTCTACACAAAATGGGTATCAATTAACGCACGGTTTCGTCTTTTCAGTCCAATATGGGGCCCGATAACAGAATCCGCGTCGTTACTACCGGCACTCTAGCTACCCAAACGCCTAGAAATCTGTCACGAGCTGTTTATTTCGCGAACAGATGATCGCCCAGGGTTACACGTAAATATACGAGTTGACGAAAAAATCATTTTATTACTAAACCTAAGAAATTTTTTCATACATACAATATCGCGTACGAAAAATTCGTAATTGGACAAGATAGCACACTATACAGCGAAGTGCATTCATGTACGCATGTATAATACAGAAAAAAAATTATAGTAAAATAAGAAGAAATCCGATACGTAGAATTTTTTTTTCAATTTTCCTTATCATACGTAACGAGAAAAAAATGCAGTTGGAAAAAAAAAGATCATTACACATTAGTCAATACAAAACAACAAATTCGTCCTTAGTTACATCGCTTCAACAAGATATAAGGAAGTCGTAAAAAAAATATATAATCGAAAAACTAAAAATAAAAACAACGCTTTCGAAAAAAAAAAAAAATACGCACGCTAATTATTTATAAATGTATTTAGTCTGCGTTAATTTGCTTCCTCCGAACGAAGGATCCATCATTCTGGTCCAGTCTGTTTGGCCGACCACGAATCCGATGGCTCTCATCTTCTGCTGGGCCACCCTCTCCTCCAGATCGGCCCACCGAACCTGGAAAATTCGAGTTTTTTGAATGAAAAAAGGAACAATTAAAAATATCTGAGTAGCTTATGTCTATTTTTTTATTTTGTTTTTTGTAAATTAATTCAAGATTGTTAAGTATTTTTTTAAATTAATTTTCTTTTATCAATTATTAATTTAAAAAAAAATAATTCATAAGTAAATAGACCAAAAAATAAAATAAATTGGAAAATAATGAATCCATTTTTTTTTTTTTACTTTGCTGCTCTTATATCAGTACACTGGCAAACTGAAAAATTGGCTATTAAAATGATAAAAGCATGAGAAATGGTGATGAGAAGGTTGAGTTCAAAGCAAAAAACCCTCAGAATTCAAGGTGAATGTTTTTTTTGGGGGGGGGGGAGGGTAGAGGGTTGGCTCCTGCATGCACTTACAAAAATTTTCAACCCTTGAAAAGTCCGAAGTGGAAACCTCAATAACCCAGTGCATCTGGATGGCTCTCCAAAAACAATTCGGGCCCCTCCCTCTTAATTTTGTGCCACCACTTTCTCGAAAATTCTGTTTCGATTTCAATCATCAATCACGCTCTCATCATCAACAACCACCAGAGTACTTCGTCACAAATACAGACAGGGTACAGTTCGCCAGTCCACCATAACACGATATTTCGTCTGCGATTAATTCAACCACAACTAACCCTCTTCTTTCTTGGAACATTGGCGGCATTAGCCTCGGTGGTCTTATCATTCGCGGCGTACCACGATAAATCGGTCTCGTCCTCGGGTAATTGAAGCCACTCCTTGAACGTGGTGCTCGTCCTCTTCTTGCTGACGCCGTCGAGACGATCTGCAACAGACCAAAATGCATCCCTTAATCTCCGCATACTCTCAATACGACCAACTTCCACCGCCCTGTACATCTTAACCATCTCAAAGTCAACCTACCTGAGATTACACGATAACATCTTACACGACAATTAACTTAACGTTAACAATTAGTCAATAATAAAACGACCCCACTTATTTTTAGAAGAAAAAAAAAACAATAGGAATAAATAATCCATCGTTACAACTCACCTAACTTTTCTTCCGTATTTTCCGAGTCCCATTTGCTCGTACATAAGATATCCATATACGAAGAAAATTCCTGCGTATCAACAATACAGGTAGGTAGGTAGGTACTAGGTACTCTCGTACAAATGTAGGTAGAATTTTTTCACGTGTTGTTAATTTTACCAGTACATTTACATAGGTATGTAAATAGACATGCTAGTACAATCTTACATGATAATAAGTAAAATCTACATCGACTTCGGTTCTATCGTGTCCACGAAAACCTGCTGCATATTTTCTTCGCTGGGTCCCAAGTCTTAATTCATTTACAAAATATAAATCAGGGGGAAAATTCAACGATACAATTCACTCTTTTCGAAAGTAATTGTTAAAATATTCCCATATTTGGTAAAAAAAAAAAAAAAAAAATGCACTTAGTGCTGGTATTACGTGCATTGACACTGATTAAATTTTTTCAACTATGGGTAGAGGACTAGGGATGAACGGTATCCCAGGTACACTAGAAGAATGTGGGGTAGGTACTGGGGTGAGTTTGAGAAAATCATCTCATGTCATTTTTCTCAACTCTATGACCCTAAAAAGTAAAAAAACTTTGATTTTCACTATAAAACACCCTGAAAATTTCGAGAAATTAATCTAAATTTATGAAAAAATAGCTGTTCAAAAATGAAAAAATGAAAAATCATTCCATTCAAAGTTTCAAATTTTTCTCCACATTTCAAATAATTTCTAAAAATTATCAAAGTTTTTTTTTTGTAATTTTTTTGAAATTTTTCATTTTTAATCTTCATAATTTGAATTTTCTGAATTTCAATTTTCAAAAAAATACAAAATTAAATTTCAAATTCAAAGTTACTCTCTGTCTCTTCTCCTCCACCGCCACCCAAATAGGTAATTTACCACGTAATTATTCATATCGTCACAGAAAATCCGAAAAATTTGAAAATGACTCCGATCCGCGCTATTTGGCAACGCTGCTTGATAACGGAGCGTGCGCGCGCACCGCCGACTCTGACGAATTCGCACGTAAACAACACCCGACCATCAACAATATGTCCGCCTCGTAACGTTAATGCGTTGTTTAATACATTAATTCGCCACAGAGACGGAAAATTTGGCTATTTAATTAAAAATAGTAATTTTAAAACACGTACTGTTTAATAAAATAACTCGCCGAGTTATCGTATTCGTTTATTCGGATTAATTTGTAAAGTAATTACCAGTAATTACGCGAGCACGTCTCTACTTCATTTATTTTCTTTTGTGTAATTTCCATACGTATTTATGTAATTTCTCTGTAAGTAATCGTGATATTTCTATCAATTCTCTTGATATTTTGTACAATTCGAGTCGAATGGCGCCAAAAATTGCGTACTACCGGGATGAGTGTTACGATCGCGTAATTAAAGCTGAATAATTGAATTATGTGTGTGATGTTTTTCTACAATTACATCAGCCGAGGTGTACTTCACTTTTGAACTGCTCAACCACATACTTCGACCATCGGGACGAATAGTACTGTTTGTTCGGTTCGTATTAGTTTACTGATAAACTAGCTCGTACAATTTGTTTACAATACAATTGCGGTTACTGTTTCATTTATTCGTAAATCGGTACTTAGGAAGAAGAAATTTACATCGTAATAAACCAGTTAGGTCGACGAGTACATTTCATCTAATTACCGTAATTATCGACAAAAATGAATATTTTCGCTCAGTTTCGAAGAAGAGGGAATACACCTCGAACGATGTTGATTACTTCGGGAGGGGAACGTTATTCTTGAAATTACTATCGGTTACTAAACGACTGCTGGCGTTATTATCATTAATTATTTCCAAACCGTAGCGATAGCGATACCCTTACGATATACAACATTCAACAGACCGTCGTCGATTCGAATTGAAAAAAAAATGAAAACTACCCGGCTCGATACTACTTATCTAATATTATAGCAGCGATCTCATAATTTTGTTTTTCCTATCCAATTCCAGCGCCGGCCATGCCTCCGACACCGGACAACCCAGCCGTAATAGGGCAACATTTCAACGAGGTCGAAGCGAAGGGTACTAACGAGAAATGCAAAACATACGAATGCGCTTATTGCCGCAAACGTTACGCGATGAACGTAACTCGGATGAAGTTGCACTTGCACTCGTGCGCTCGGTGTCCAGTTTCGGTTAAGAAAACGCTCAACATCAAACGTCACAGAAGCTCTTTACAGGCCGCTCTGCTGAAAGGCGAATTGCTCGGTTCGCAGTCCGTTTACGAACGCCTTATCAAACTAGAATCGCCCTCGCACGATATGGACGACAGAGAAACCGTCACATACATCGATTCTAACCGCAGGGAATCGATGCAAGTACGTATAACTAATTTAGTACTACGATAATTCTGTAGAAATCTATCTAACGTGCGAACGTTTCCCTCTTACTCTTAGAACGATTCTCAAACCGAACCGGAATCCGGCCACTCGGTGGTTTATCAACATTACACCAAACTGCCGGAAAAGCCCAACGACAAGTGTACCGTATACGAGTGTAACTTCTGTAAGAAGAAATACGCCAAGAATGTGACCAGAATGAAGCAACATTTGATAGCTTGTTCGAAATGCCCTAACGACGTACAACGCTCTTTTAAAATCAAAAGGCATAACCTGCTGTCGAGGATCGATTTGTCGCGCGGCTCCGTCGACATGTACGATTCGATCGGCTCCTACGGCGGTCCTGAATTCGTCGAAGTGGGCGAAAATCAAGAATCGATGGATTTCTCCAACGTGCTGAATTCTATTCGAAAATTATCCAAAAGAGAAACCGTACGTATGATGGTGTGCCTTGCTCGAGTATCTGGCTCTGTCTTTCTTCTCATTTACGGTTATTTTATTCATTTTCTGAACAGACTATCATATGGACTTTACTGGCTAGAGCTTGCTACGCGAGCGGTACGTCTTTCGACTTCATCGAAAACCCATTTTGGATAGCGTGTTTCAAAAAAATTCGACCGAATTTAGCTTTGCCTACGAGACAACATATGAGCGGGACGCTCTTAGATAACGAGTACCTTTATATGAGACGATCAGTCGAAGAGAGGCTGGCAGGCTCGCATAGTTTATGTTTGCAAATTTACGGATGGTCTAATCCCAAGTAAGCAATAGATTAGATCATTTATCAAACTCTTAGCTCTTCACTCGTCGCTTCAGTATTCCGATAACTTGAAAAAATTGCCAATTTCGAGACCTAATCGATTATTTCATTTTTTTTGCTTCGCAGAGACGACTCGGTAATCAACGTAGTAATCGTAACATCGACCGGACCGATCCTATACAAAACACTGGCCGGTGGCAGTAGCCGACACAGCGCTAAATTCCTCGTCCAGCTCATCCACCAAGTATTCGATAAAATCGGCGCCGAAAGATTCGTCTCGGTCATGACGGATAATTTGAAAAACACTCCAAAAGTCGCCCACCTGTTCACCACCAAGTACTCGAGCAACATCGCCTTCTACTGCTGCTCATCCCTAGCGCTGGGTTACCTGCTACAAGATATCTGTCGCATCGAGCCCTTACGTACCGTCACCAACACAGCAACCGGCATAATACGCAAGCTAAAGTCATCTCTCACGTTACGTAACATTTATACGGTAATATGCTCTCAAATCGATAACGAAAAACCACTCGACCTAGTCCTGCCGGTGAAATCGCGTCGAGAATCTATCGTCCAGTGCCTCGAAACGTTCATCAGTAACGAGACGAACCTCAAGTCATTAGCCGTTAACGACGAAGCGGCCTCCGGCTTGGACAACAGCGTCGATTCGATCCTCGATCCGGAATTCTGGCTCAGCGTCAAGACCACCTACGATCTACTCAAGCCGATCGCTCACACCATCGATATTCTAGAAGGCGAACAAAACACCTTATCCATGATGCCCGTTCTCTTTCAAACCATTCGCAAGCATTTGAACACGTTCATTCCGAAACTAGCCAATAAAATGAAATTCGACCCTAACGAAGTGTTCACCGCATTCGAAGAGCGTAAAACCCTCGCCCTGCACAGTATCCACTACGCGGCCAACCTGCTCGATCCGCGCACCAAAGGCGAGGCCCTGAACGGAGACGAAATCATCGAAGGTATCTCGTACATCTCGTCGCTGGCCCCCATACTGGACGCGAATAAAACCGAAGTCATCTCAGACCTGGCGTTATACCGCACCAAGCAAGGCCTGTGGAGCAAAAGCTTCGTATGGGACGCTCTAGACACACCGCCCAGCGAAGGCAAGCGGCTATCTGCCACTTCGTGGTGGAACGGCATCTGTTCGTCTTCGCCTTTGGCCAAACTAGCATCGGCCGTCTTACTCAGCCCGGCCACCACGTCGAGCTCGGAAAAACTCTTCAAATCGTTCACCATCGCTCAAGCCAAACACACCAACGGCCTTTCCAATGCTCGAGCCGCCAAGTTGGTCTTCGTCACGCATAATCTACGAGCACTGGACGAAGACGCCAAGTACAGCGATCCGAAAAAATCCACAATTGCCGTCAACGAGGATACGCCCGTCTTCATGGAAGAAGATCAATACATGGTGGTCGACGAGAACGACGCGGCAGGCGATATCGAAGAAGTCGACGAGTACGAGAACGATTCGGCCATGCAGATTTTACCAGATGACGCGCACTCGTCCCAGTACTACCACGACGAGGACGACGACAGCGACGGAAACGTCTCCATTTACGTGTATTCCGATATCGAGGAATTGGACGACGACGACGACTGAAGATTTGAGAAACAGATGAGCGGAGGATGCCCTAGAAGGCTGAACATGTTCCTACTGCAGTACGTTCGCTTAATCGCGTCAACCTCGTTTAGTATGTCCCTCCTCAAAAGTTGTTAATATTACAGTTTTTGCCCCTAACGATACGATTACTTTGTACAGTATTTTATCGAGATGTAATTACGTTGAATATTTTAGGAAGAATGGAGTTAAATTTAAGTTTACATTTCTTTCTTTTTTTCGCATGTCAAGTTGTTTGTTACGTTTACGTATTAGACTTTCTTTTCTTTGTACCTATCATTTTATCGTGTATTTCTTTACGTGAAGATAAAGTGTGATACTTTAGTATTGGTGTTCATTTGTTCGGAGTTTGGGAGGAATTTCATCGAAAGGCAGCGTAATACCAGCCCAGTGTATAATTATAATCAATAGGAATTAAAATTACCCACCCTCGTCAGCTACTTTCGTAAGAAATGAATCTTGTACTCTTTGAAAATTCAAACAGAAGGGTCGTTAGCTTCGAATTTGAAGAAAAATCGCACAGGGAGTCTATCAGATTCGAGGTATTCAAAATCGAGACTCAATATTCATTTTTACGATTTCGTTTCATTTTGAATTTTTTGGATAATTCGATTTTTTCAACCTTTTGAGACACCCTGTCCAAGGAAAGATGTCATTATAAAAATATCACAAGATTCATTTCAACGAATTCTTAAAATAATAATTATGGGAGGAAAAAGTGAAACAGCAGTGATAGAATTGACTTGAAAGACCCCCCCCCCCCCCCCCCCCCCCAAAACAAAAAAAGCCCCCCCCCCCCCCCCTCAAAAACGAATAGACAATAAAATTGAGAAAATTGATGATTTAAGAAATAGAACAACAAAAAAATGAGATGATGATTGAAATTTTTTTTTTTCAATTATGAAAATAATTACTCAAAATTGAAATAAAAATTTTAAAAAAAAGATGAAAAAAAATTGGAATCATTTGAAAATAAAAAAATTCAAAATTATAAAAAACTGAAAAATTGGCCAAAAACCCTTCAAAATTCAAAAAAAAAGTACAAAATATTTACATAAATTCCAGTCTCAAGTCACACGTCACTGCTGCCTCAAAAATTTCTTAAAATACCCACACATAGAACTAATATATGATTAAAACTACCAAGAATTATAAAAACAACGAAAAACTCCAACCTCGAGTAGGTGTTTATCGAACGATCAAATACGAATTTAAAAACCTATCGTGAACGACATAACGATAGTGAAAAAAATAACCAAAAATTTCGCCGTCAACATGGACATGATCACAACCATTAGATCCATCACAAGATCAATTCAGATTCACAACACTCTACCATACGCATTGGTATCAATACGCCTGGCATTTTTTGTTTTTTTTTCGAAAGTTCAATAATCAACGTCTCTCCCCAAAAATTACATCAACGCTACGTATATAGAAAAAATCACGTATGTAAATGCGATAGACATGGGCTCGGTGTTACTTACCAAGGGCCAACATAAAACAGAAAGGGTATACGATCATAATTTGACGAATAAGTCACAAAATTATGACGACGAGGGTAAGATTGGAGGGCCAAGTACAAAGAATTCAACAACACATTTACGATAATTTGGTCACATTTACGTATGTGTACGTAGAGTAGACCTACAATCTACGGGGAAATGATACACAGAGTAGACGAAACCCCTCACCAAATAATATCGTACCCGTACCACTGTATCACTCGGTCGAGAATAGGTATTCGGGGCTCGATACCTAATTCGTTATATTTCTCTGTTGACAAAAATATAATAAATATGTACTTGTTTGTTAGAAAAATCAATTTCCACGTCGCGTATGCAACGTACTTAGATTGGTATTTAAAAATAATAAATTTTCGAATAAATACCACCATCATCGGTGAGTGGGAATTTGATTCGCGATTATGCGGACGGAAACGCGACACGATCACGGTATACATTGGTAAATCACATGGCAAGGAATTATTTTCGAGTAAATCGTTCCATATTATTTGCATAAAAGACACACGTGCAGAAATTACAAGTTTTTAGGATCAGTGACCCCGAGTATTGGGAGATGAACGATGGGGATCGTTTGTAAGGGCAAGGGCATGGGCTGATTAAAATTTAAACCCGTCGAGGCGTTGAGATATCTGCAAAATATAGAGGGTGTCATGAAGAATTTGACCATCCTAAACGTCTCCAGATTAAGAGGTGATCCGCGAGACGGGTAGAACGATGTTGTGCTGCCACTAATGAGGACATCGAATTCGATTATAATGATTTCAGCCCTGAGAAACAAAACATGATTTTTTTTCGCAACCGGTTGTCAAAAATACCCCAAAAAATGAAGCTACAAAAAAATTTTTAGAACAAAATTTGTTGAACTGAAAAAAACTGAATATTTTTGGTCTCTTGCAATTTTTCAATCAAATAAATAGTTTACGCGAGATATTGATCGGTTTCAAAATGAAAATTCTGGGAAAAAAAATTCAAAGCACTTAAAACTGGATTTTTTGCAGCAACCTCAGAAACAAAACATTAAATTTATTATAACCCAGTTTATACTGTCTAAAAAAATGAAGCCACGAAATTCTTTGTTTATGGACACCCTGTATGCAGGGCTGAATCTTTGATCATTGAAATTTAACGTCGTCATTAATAGAAACGCAACACCGTTTAAACCATCCAACTACCTATCTCCGATTCCGAAAACATTAAGTGGGGTCACAACTTTTGTGACACCCTGTATAATGCTACATCACGAAAAATTTCCACAATCTCCTTTCCTCGTCGTAATTTCACGGACACAAATTACACGATATTTTGAAAATAATTCTAATTCAACGCGATGAATATTCTAATAGAGGTTTTTGTACTTGTTCGTTTCATACGTGATCGAATATCACCGACAAAAGATCGATCCAGGTACATACAAATAACCGGCAATTATGGGGTGAGTTGGGCGAGGAAATGGTCTGAGATGGGTGCTGGGTCAAGGGGCAGGGGGCTGGGCCACCGTACGATGAAATTTTATACTTCATTTTATCTCTCTCACTTTTCAATATGCTTCTAGTTTTCTCTCAATTTCACAAATACTCGTACAAGTACATATATTAGTCATCGATCACTCATTCGTATTATTCAAATTAAATCGATCTAATCTCTCCTTCTTTTTCCTCACTCGCAAAAACAAACTGAAATACTCGTCACGATAATCAACCATCACAAAATCTGTTTCGTAGAGTGTACAGGGAGAGGGGATGGGGTAGGTGAAAAGGAATAGCATTCGTCTGGTACGTAATAATTTCGCGAACGATAGGACGAATTTTCTGCCAAGAGGTACATCCCATGTTATAAAATAATTAATATGCATTTACTTCCGTCGAACTTTCGTTTTCTAGGCAAGGCAAGGCAAGGGGTGGGATGTTCATTTCATGGTAATTATTTTACGAAGTTTTCGGTGCTCTACGCTCCAGCACGCGATTTCATCAAGATCATTTGAATATTTTTTCAAAAAAACTTCATCGACACGATAGATACGAGCGGAGTGTACGCGGTTCGAATACGAATCTCTTTCTCGCCCTCGCCTTCGATTACCTCGTCTGAAAAAAAAAAATCATCTCATCCGTTACGTTCACACTCCGAAAACGTTCGTTTTGACACACGCTTCGCGTCAAACAGATTACGTACACGTCACTCGACCTGCGCCGCCGTGAAAATTCATTTCTTCAACAAGTTTATAATTATTGTTTTTGAAAACGTCGAAATATAACGCTCGACGTAGTAATACGGGTGTTTCGATTCTGGTTCGAAGATTTCGACCGAATCTTACCTCTTTTTCAGGCTTGTCGGATTCTTCTTCCGCTGCCTTCTCTGGTTCTTCGGTCTCGGCTGCCGGTTCTTTGTTTTCGTCGTTCGGCTTTTCAATAATCTCCACTTCTTCGGGCGATTTTTCTTCTTCCTTGGCCGGTTCTTCTTCGACGTCGACCATGTCCACCTGCGAACACACCGGAAATTAGCGATTTTCGAATCTACCGCATTCTACGATCAAGCAGAAACGCGGAACGGTGAGCGATACCTCGGTGATGGCGGCCGACTGTAAAAGCGATCTGATATCTAAGGTGTCGTAATACGGCGGTGTTTTCTCCCATCCGTCGATAATCTGTTTGATTTCGTCTTCGGTCCTATTGTGGATGTTACGTTTGGTGCACGTGCTCAAGTCTGCATCCATATCGCAAACGAATACCTGCGCCGAAGTCAAAAGTGTCGTTTGTAGAATACGAAAACGTTTAAATTATCGACCTCGCGCGTGAAATTTACTTGGAATCCTTTGGACAAGGCGAACGTGTACATCTCTTCGTATTTTTTCAGTTTGTCGTTTACGCAGTCGAGGATAATGAACGGGAAGAAGCCGTCGGTGACGGTTTTTTTGAACGATTTCACCAACGAGTCTTGATAGGCTGGTTCTAGCGCCGCTTCGTATTCGTACACCTCCTGCTACATAAACGAGTAAAATTAAGTTGAGAATCGAACGAGCGACGGCGAAAATGATTTGTTTGCTGGAGAGCGTACTTTTTTGGTGGTTTTCTTTCCGGTCTTCGGATCTGTTTCTTCGACTTCGTCGTCAACGATGAAATAATCGTCTAAAGATAAAATACGTGGAGGATTTCCGCTCATCTCCACTTCTTTATCCTGATCAATGACAAAATACACCAGTTAAAAAGGTACGATAAAAATATGAAAAAACCGAGTATCGAGCCCAAACCTTGATTAACTTGGCGGTATATGTTTTTCCAGAGCCAGGAGGACCTCGCATAATGATAACTAATTTTATCGGTCTGGAATGGCGCCCGGGAGGTAGTAATAAATCGTCTATCAATTTAGAATTCGCAGGTAGTAACGTGTTTTCCGTTGTTATCGGTTTCGTTGCCGGTGTCGTCGACGTAGCGGTGGTGGTGGTGGTCGTCACATCAGTTGCTGGCGCCGTAGTTACCGCAGGTTCGTCGAATTTCACCGGAATATCTTTGACTGTATCGCGAAGCCTGTGAAAATATTTCAAAGAACGAATGAAATATGGACTTGTAGGTATACATGGTCAAGTAATGGCAATGACGATGCGTACCAAGGTGCACTGGCAACTTTCTTTTCAGTGACGTTTTCGCTTCGGACTTCTTTTGGTTTGTTTTCGGACGTCGCTTCGGATTTATTCAATATGGCTGCGAAATTAATCAAAGATTAGGTTAATGAATTCGTAAACTCGGTTTACTAGCGTTGATTTCGACTCACCAACTAGCTCTTTGGTCAGATCGGTACTTGGTTTGATTCTTTGAGGTAATGGTTCAGCCGAGTCAAGTTTTTCATCGAGCTTGCTGCCGAGTTTTTTATCACCGTTCCACGATTCTACACGAAAAAAGTGAAAAATTCAAAGATTTGAATTTATCGTCGATCAATTGTATCTCCGATCATGTTTACCTGATCCCCACGTAGCCTTATCACTGATTTTTACTTCGGATGCTAAGCTTTCGATGAAATCTTTATTATCGATGGTTTTCTTTTTACCGTGACCGTAATCGAAAATGTAGACAGCGTCAAACGCCGAAGGAAGACCTAAACCAAGACGAAGGGCAAAGAAATGTCAACTCGAGTCGATTTAATTGGTTAAAAAACAGAGTGACTCGATTTACTTTCGGCTGAAGTCTTCTTGACATGGTCGTACTCGAAAACTAACGAAGGTATCAAATCTACGTCTACTTCTTTGGCAGCAGAAGCTTGATCACCGCCGGCAGGACCGTCGTTTCTGAAAAAATATCCGTTCACATGAAATAAAAATGTGAAAATGTTGCAAGCGTCGAAAAAACGTTAGTTACTTAGGAGCAGTGGCGTTCTGAGGTTGAGGTTTTGATGGTTGGAACGATCCTTGAGGAGGGAATTTATTTGAATCCGGCGCTTGTCTGCCGTTGGCTATGTCTAACTGCGAATTTGAATTCTTCGATCCAAGACGACTGCTAGAAAAATATTTCAAAATAATTTCAAAAAATAATAATCAACAGATTAATAATTTCTCGAGCATTTTCATTTTTTTTTTTCAGCAAAATACTCACCTATTATCAGCATCGCCGAAAGGAGGTCCTTTCAATGGGTGAGGAATATTGGATCCAAGACGACTATATCCGAAAACATTGAAATTAGTCGACTGTAGACAACGTAACATTTATCAGGCAATTTGTACAAACCTATTACTAGTATCACCGAGTTTGAAAGCATCACTTCTAGGAATACCACCATCAGGACCTTTGTCGCCACCAAATGGTCCGCTACCTTTATCACCGAATGGATTTTCTATGACATAAATGAACAAAACTGTACTTCCCGTCGAAAAATGGCAAACCAAAAAGAAGTTCAGAAGTTTCACTTACTGTCGAATGCATCGGGAGGCTTCATCATGGGCAAATCGAGTAACGAAACAGGTTTACCAGGATCCTGATCAAAAACAAAAAGAACAGGCTGGCAATCGAAATACGAAAAATAATGTCTACAAATCGACAACTTACAGATTTATCGTTTTCAGCATTATCGAACCGTTTAGGTGGTCCTTTAAAGTCGTTATTTTGCCACGAATTGAAGTTCGGTCGAAGAGCATTATCACCAGCTTGACCTCTGCCGAATCCTTGATAGCGATTATTAAAGGAATTCGCACCGTCTGGTTTATTCCTGTCGCCGAAAGGTTGTCTTCCGCGACCTCTGCCCATTTCTCTGCGATTATTCGTCGTATCGTTGAAGTCTCTATTGAAGTCGTCGAATTTACTACTATTAAAACCGCCTCTGGTATTTCCGAAGTTATTAGACCTAAAGTTGGAGAAATTATCGCGCTCGTTGCGACCGTAATTGTTAAACTTAGAGTTACTACGTTGCGGACTTTCGGGTGGTTCGGGATCTCTAAATCGACTATCGTCGTATTCATCTTCGTAATACTTGGCGTATTTTTCCGAATTGAAATTCGGAGTGTAGGTAGAGGTGCCAAACTTGGAGCCTTTATCGAGAGACGTATCATTACGCGAATCAGCCGGTGATCGGTAATTATCGGTTTGCAAATTCGCTCCGGGACGATTGTCGAATTTATCATCGAATCGTTGGCGATCACCAGAGAAATTATTTTGATCGTTTTTCTGATCGAAAGCAAAATTTTGCTGGTATTGACCCTGAGGCAATGACGGAGGTGGTCGAGAAAGTTGAAACGAAGAATACTGATTTCTGGACTGGTCCGGGTAGTTGAAGTTGTTAGGTTGCTGA
>FIZT01019505.1:0-18977 GCA_900065295.1 Paracoccus marginatus | reverse complement strand
AGAGGGGGGGGGGGGGGATTTTTAGAGCGATAGATTTTTTTTTTGTTTCAGTTGAGAGTTGAGTTGATAACTATGATGCTTAAAAAATATAAAAGCGAATTTTTTAGACACTTCGTTGTTTTTTAGAAGAAATTTTCTACAATTTTTATATTCAATTTTGGAAATTTTAGACAAAGTGATCGCGAAAAAGACGTGTAAAGAGGTAAATTGACTCGCTGAACACGATTTCGTGATTAGTTTTTTTGGTCGATGATGTTTACGTCCAGAAAATGACGATTCAAAGTTTCAATCCACGTTTTTTGGTAGTAAACATCATCGAACGAAGAAACTAATCACGAAATCGTGTTCAGCGAGTCAATTCAGATAGGTACCCCTTTACACGCCTCTTTCGGGACCACTTTGCCTAAAATTCCCAAAATTGAATGTTTACCGTAAGAACTTCTGATGGTTTCGACGAGGTAGGAGAGTAAATATTGGTCTAATGGAAATGCCTATGCCAAATTGGGTTTCTGCGGGCCAGATGACGCCCATCTAGAGACTTTTCACGATAATTTTGAAAAAACTTGGAAAATTTGACTTTTTCGACCATTTTTTCCTTGAAAAAAGGGCCTATGATGCAAACTTGGGCGGCAAGCTTAATAATTTTGGTACGCAAGTTCCTTTTCATGTCTTAAACTAGGATCTGGGGTGTCCCCACCTGTTCGCGGTGAGCGTTCCTCTCTATTGTGGATTTTAGCCCCCCAAATTCTTTTTCCTCTATAACTCAAAAAATATTGGGTGGAGGGGGAAAAGTAGACCTATGAACATTGATCTTTGTCAAATTTCTCATCATATGACGTATCGGTGACATTTGTAACCCCAAGGAAGGGTGAAGCCATCGCCATGTG
The DNA here is from genome assembly GCA_900065295.1 of Paracoccus marginatus. Taxonomy (NCBI): domain Eukaryota; kingdom Metazoa; phylum Arthropoda; class Insecta; order Hemiptera; family Pseudococcidae; genus Paracoccus; species Paracoccus marginatus. The sequence continues at coordinate 18,090 of FIZT01019505.1, read as the reverse complement.
AAGGGAGTTTTGCAAAACTACCATGAATTGGGGCTATAGCGTTGTAAATATTGATTGTAGCCAAAAATGGGTAATATAAAGTTTTATTCTACGACAAATTTCCTATCAGATGAGCAAAGGAGGTGAAACCTTCAGAATGTGAGGATGGAGGGGGGCACTGAAAACTGCACATTTTTCACAAAATATGGCTATCAGTGGTAGATGAAGTATGAAAGTTGGTATGATGATTGTTGAGACAGAAACAAAATTTTAGAAAACAGGAGCCTTCTTGAAATTCCATAGGGGGCGTGGGGAAGATTTTTTGAGACACCTTCCCCCACTCACAGCAAGGGTGAGCAATTGAAACGTTCTTGGTGTCGATTCCATATATTTCGACTTCCTTGAACGCGATTATATGATTACTTTCAACATCTGATCACAGGATGGGCCCCAAATTTCAAATCAAACATCTCCCCATTCGGATCAAATCTCGAAAAATACCTAAGAATAGAGGTTTTTTGTCCCTGAATCGGATAGGACGGTCAGAACCAAATTTTTAATACGATATTCGGTCAGGGTCTTCATACTATCATGCCTCCATCGCGGGGGGTAGAAGGTGTCGCAATTTCCTCAATTTCGACTATTTTTCAGGTCTTTTACGATTTTTTCGGCAGTTAATGACTCTGAACAAAATATGAAAACTTTTGAACCCTTGACAACTCGTCTGAGGTCACTAGGGTCCTCTACTACTGTATCTATTTACATTTGAGCATGCTTTACCTGCTTGGGAAGGAGCTGAGGTGACTCATTTTCCGCAAAATGACGATTCAATAAAAGGTTTAGGTAGAAAATTGCAGAAAGATGATCATATTGTGAGGAACGAGCCTCCCCAAGCTCCTCCCAAAGTATGAATGTATGTAGGTGGAGTGTGCTCGAATCCTCACAGTGGCCCCATGTGGGGTTTTCCAAGGGTTCGAAAGTTTTTCTGCCAAAATCACCGCGAGAAGTATCTAAATGGGGGTAATTTGACCTGCAGAAGATGCATTTAGCCTCGGCATTTTTATTCGATCAAAATTGACCCATTTAAGGGCGGTAAAGAGGTAAAAGAAATCAGTTTTTCGTATTTTTCCAAGGCCTTCCGAGTTCCACCCATGCAGAAAAATTCTGAAAAAATTGATGTTTTTCATATAGGCTAGGTACGCATTATACGGAGTGTTTGATGAGTGGTCTGTCAAACTAAAAATTTGGATACAACCAGGTACCGCTAAAAAAAAACTTTTGTTGAAGTAGTTGCCTATGTTGGAAATTCAAGAGGCAAATGCCATTTTTTTTAAAAATGGAATCAAAAAATTTTTTCAAGTATGGAAATGAGTAGTAAATTGAACACTGAGCAAATTTTGTCCTATTCAATTTGTGTTCAACTTCAAAATTGAAGGGGCTATCACATCGTATTAATTTGAAAAAACACTTCTAAAATAATTCTCCCTTTTCGACAGCGCAGCGTATTAATCAAACCTTTCTTTTTCTCTGCCTCGACAGGTATCCTCAAACTGGTAGAACTAATCGGCGACGTGCACCGTATGAATCGCGCCGTCCATACCGCTCTCTGGTGTATCGAAATCCGAGAACGATTCGGCGTAATCAGCGAAAGAACCAGAGCCGGCGTAACTACCGGCGGCGGCGGCGTTCCAAATACCGCCGCCAAACCTTCTCAAAACGCAGGCCCTCCTCCTCCTGCGGTCATCTCGGTACCGAACTCGTGGCAGTGTTTGCAAGCCACGTCTATTCCATCGCAAATGCGTACGATGCCTTTGATCAGAAGCACAACCACGGTCGCCGGCGGAGCTGGAGTCCCCAAAGCTCTACCGCAGACCGCCATATTCGCCAATCGGCAGCAAGCCAACGTTTATCAGATCCTGCACCAGCATAACCGCACCCAGAGAGGAATCCAGCTCTATACGGAGCAGCAAAAAGCCGAACTTTGTCAGAAGTTTTATTCGTCTTTGAAATCATCTTCGTAAAGTATCTACATTTTATATCGATTGTACTTCATCTGCGTATAATTTCGCTTTTAGTTATTCGTTTTGGTTTTGTTTTTTTTTTTTCAATTTTTCATTTCGTTTTTAAATTTCTATGTTTTACGATGTACATAGTTATGAATTCAGTTTTATCTCTTACCTGAGTGTGTGTGTGTATATATGAGGCAAATAATGACGCCAATTTGAAATTTAAATGAGTATCTACTTAGAACGCGAGTATCATAGTGATTCGACTCGATTGGGTTTTTTTTTGTTCTTGTTCATCATTCTTTCTCGTTATTATGTGTGTTTATTTATAATTTATTTGATTATTTATTGAATAATTTTATTAATGTGCTGCAAATGCATCATCATTCAATCAACTGATCGGAAGAGAAAGAATGAAATTATGACTTTTATTCAAATTGATCGATTCTCATCGTTTAGAATTTTTTTTTACATAAATTTACAATCGCTCGTGATGCGAATAATTTTATTTAATTTTTAATGTGTATGTGGTATTTTTTTTAGCACATTTATGTAATTTTAAATTTTTTTCCAAACATCTTGAGTAAAATTCATATTCGTTATACGAAATCAGTTTCCATTTTTGAAATATTTTACCGGTGTCGAATTTGCCATTATTATAATGTACTGCTTATTTATTTTAATTTTAAATTCATTCGCTCGATTGTATTATGTAGATAATGAAACAAATTGCGTTTATTGTTATTAATAATTATATTCATTTTGATGCATATTTTTTCAGGCATTTCTGATTCTGTTTTATTTGTATCTATCGGAATTGTGTCGCGGATTACTAAAAATTTTCGTTTGCTTTCCGGTTCTCGCCGGTGAGGACGAGAAAGGGTTGAATTTCACCTACGAATGCGCTGCAAACGATTCAGTTGTACTCGTACATAAATAATACCAACGTACTTAAAATTTTTCCAGCGTGAAATGTCAGTCGACTGCACGACGCGGCGTCCTTTATGAAATAATTATCATCGTTATCGCGTGCAGCTGGTTTATGTTGTATTCAACGAAGATGGTCGACGATTGCGGAAGTGCCAAGACTGTGTGGATTCATGTTATCATTTTTCCAAACGAGTTTTGTGACAGAAGCTATCACAGTGGTTCGAATTTTTGAAAAGCATTCCGTTGCCGATGAAAGATAAATTGATGGTTTTTTTTCCTTTTTATTTTTCAGTTGAAGAAATCATCTATCTACTTGTCGATTTGGTGCGGATGGTCCATTACAACAAACACGTTGATGATGCTGGCAGGAACCGAAGACTTTCATCGGGTGAGGAGAGTAAGTGAATGAAAATTGACGATAGACGAAGACGATACCTATTAATTTGTTAAAAGCATTTGATGATCAAAAATTTTGTTGTATTTGAAACTTTTAAAATGACTGAAAATTTTGAGAGTACAAAATTAAAATATTTTGAAAAAGTCGAGGAAATGATGAAAGAAAGAAAAGTGAAGATTATCGAATAATTTTTAAAAATTATTGCAAGTTTTATACAAATTGAACCTTATTATGAGAAAGTGTTTTTTTTTTTTAAATTGGGTACATATTCTGGAAAAATTTAACATTTTTGCGAAAAATTTTCGAGATCATTGGCCACTTGGCGATGCTGAAAAACTGCGGAACTTTTCTATGTTATAACACAGGAAGAACGTGGAAATGAAAAAAAAAAAAAAAAAAAAAAAAAAAAAAAAAAAAATAAAAAATTTTAAAAAAAAAAAAAAAAAAAAAAAAAAAAATACAAACACAAAAATTAAAAACTTTGAAAAAAAAATCGACCAATGTTTTGAAAAATTGGGCATTTTTGGAAAATTCAATATTTTTGAAAATGATGGAAAATTCAATAAAATTGATAATTGAAAGAGAAGTAAAAATTGAGAATTTTCAGAAAATTGAAAAAATTTCGAAAACATTGAGCATTTTAAAAAATTATGAAGTTTTTGAAAAGAGAAAACAACTTTAAAAAATTGAATATTTCCAAATAATCATGAATAAATAATTGTAAAAATATTTAAGATTTTAAAAATATTTAATTTTTGAAAATTTCTAAAAAAAATCAAATGAACTTTTTTGGTAATTTTGAAAAAATCTAAAATTTAAAAAAAATTGAAATCTTGGAAATTTATTGAAAGTTTTTAAAAATATAAAAAAAATTGAAAATTTTGAAAAAGTCAAAATTTGAAAAAATAGATAATTTATAAAAAAAAAATTTTAAATTAAATTTTTAAAATTAAATTTTTAAAATTTTAATAAAAATCAAAAATTTAAAAAATCAAATTTTTGAAAATTAAAAAGAAAATTCTTAAAAATTGCAGTTGAGAAAATGTAGAAATTTTTTGGAAATCATGAATAATCAATATATTTTTCAAAATTTTAAGAAATTTAATTTCTTGAGGTTTTAGAAAAAATTAATGTTTGAAAATTGAAAAAATTAAAAAATTAAAATTTTTGAACGTTTGAATTTTTGGAAGTTTTGACATTTTGAAAATTGAGAAAAAAATGTAGTTTTTACAACCAATTTCAAAAAATTGGATTTTTGGATATTTAAAAAAAATAATTAAATTTTTGAAAATTAAAAAAATAACTGAATGTTTGAAAATTAAAAAAAAATTGAATTTTTGAAAATTAAAAAAAAAATTGAAAAATCAATACTTGTACATTTGAAAAAATGAATTTTTAGGAATTTTTTGGATATTTTTAAAAAATGGCAGTTTTGATAATTTTGGAAATTTTTTGGAAAATTTTGAGAAATCAATATTTCAAAAAAAATTTTAAAATTCAATTTTTGGAGATTTAAAAAAAAAATTTTTTTAAAGGTTTAAAGAAAATGTGAAAATTTTGAAAAAATACAATTTTGGAGATTTCGAAAAAAAAATAGATAATACGTGAAAAATTTTTTAAAATTGGATTTTCAAAATAAAAAAAAAAAAAATTCAAAAATTTGAAAGAAAATAAGTTTTGAAAATTTTAGAAAATTTATAAAATTGTAAAAAAATGAGTACATTCCTAGATACTTATTTCTATGAAAATTGGAAATGTTGAAAAAATGTTAAAATTTTGTATGAGCTGAAAATTTCAATAAAATCAATAAAACCATTTTTCAAAAACGCTTTTCACCCCAAAAATGATTTTTTTGGGTCAAATTTTTTTTTTCTCGTAATACACTCCAAAATACTTAGTTACCCCCCCCCCTATTTTACCGATTTTCACTTGATTTCATTTCCTATTGGCAATTTTTGTAATTTCATGGGGTAAAAATGAAAATTTCCACTTTTTTCACTCACGAAACTGCCCTAAGAAAAAACCAACATCAGATTCCTGTTCAGCGGGTCAAATTACCCCCATAACCAACATTTGGACGATCACAGTACTTGAATTCTGAAAATTGACATTTTTATCTGAATTTTCCTTCAGAAATGAGAAAAAATTGGTAAAAAATGGTCAAGACCTGGCGAAAATGAAAATTCCCAATGGGAAAGTTGAAAAAAATAACGTTTTGCTCCATAACTAGGGTTAGGGGAGGGGTGGGGGGTTGAAATTTTTACCACGAGGTTTTCAGACCATAAGAAGCAAATTCCATTGGTATAGTTATGAATTTCAGCTCTGGGGCATTTTCACCTATCTTATGCGCCGGTACCCTTTCAGTTTTGTTCGTGTTCTATTTTTTTGAAACTTTGAGAAATTTTCGAAATCGTGGCTTCTAAAGTTTAACAAAAACATTTGAATTGAATTTTTTCAAAATTAGCAATGTTTTATTATTTTATTCATTTTATTGACGAAAAATGTTGGAAGCTTTGAAAATGTGAAGATGCTTGTGAAAAACTTCGATTAATCAAAAATTCCAATATTTTTAGTCAATTGATCAAAAATTTTTGGAATCTTGTTTGAACGATTTTTTTTTCAATTTTTGAAGTCGAGATTTCATTGATTTGTCTAACGTAAAATAATCATTTTAATTTCAAAAAAATTGATTTAAAATTTCTAAAAATTTTTGAATAGAAGTATCAAAAAGAAAGAAAATTTTAAAATTCAAATTATTTCGAAAACCAATTTCTAAATTTAGAAGGAGGGGAAGGGGGCAGGCAATTAACAAAATTCAGAATATGGTCTAAAAGAATACTTAATGGCCAATTATTAAAATGGTAAAAATTGATTTTTGAAAAAAATAAACTACTCGTATTTTTATTCTCGAATGTCGAATAAGCTGTCTATAGTTTGTTTCACGCTAGAATGACAAAAAATCCCACCATATTCAGTAGCAATTTGAAGCAATAAAAAATTCAGAATCAATAAAATTCGTATTTCAAGCTTGAAAACTAATTCTTTTCTATTTAACAAAACAATTTTTTACATTTTCTGTCATTTTTAGAAGAAATTTCTCCTCAAAGTATTATTAACAGAGAAATGTTCCTATTGCTTCGATTCGTTGCCTAATGTAGAGGGATATTTTGTCATTCTTACCTGAAACAAACTATAAGTATACATTCAGCCGAAGGAGAAACCATGTTTTAATTTTTGAAAGGTTTAGTGGTTACAACACTTACAAGTACTGTGAAAAATTGAAATCTCACACTTTTCATTTCCCAATATCTATGGTTAGGGCCTTTGAGATGTAATATTTTGAACAATCTGTATTTTTTTTATTCAGTTCTCAAAATGATTCTAATATTTGAATATAACAAGTGAAAAACTTTTAAAGTTGTCATTTATTTTCCAGATACAATGCTATGCATGTAGAATAAAAAACTGAAACAATACTCGCGAAGGAAACAGAAATACCCTTCAACGAACGATACCTTCACTACTTACACGCCGGCGCCAGGATCAGGACAGCCAGGACTCTCGATAGTATCGCGTAATTACCAGATAATTCTCCGACAGCGTTGAATTTGAAAAACAAATTTAAAATTGTTATTTTCTCGTTTTGCAAGACTGCACTTTATGAGAAGACATGCGTATTTTCACGATTTTGACATTGACGTCATCGATGAATAGATGATTTGTCAATTTTCTAAACCGATCCTACCTACGAACGTGTGCATCGCATTAAAATATTATATGTATACGTAGATTACGAGCGTTGTAGGTGTTTGCGATAAACAGGCAATTTCGCAAACGGTTGTCTTTCATTCGTTATAACAATTATTAACGTATTACTGCGCCTATATGCTCAAGCTCATACCTATACCAATATGTCATTCTTGTTGTTTGATTATCTCATCTGTTTAATTATTGAGCGCGAGCTCGACATTTTTATGTGGATTTGAGATTCGATTGGAAATTGATATATTTTTAGCATTCTTCGTTTCAATCTCTCGTAATTCTGTTTATTTTATTTCTATTCGTTTATTTATTTTTTGAAAATTCGCCGATTCAGCCTTTAAATCTAATTTTTTTTTTCTAATTTTCAATGTATTATTGAAACGTAATATTTTTACGAATAATTCGGTTCAAGTTGGAAAAATATTTTCTATTATTGTCGTCACTTTTTAGATAAACACGAAAACTGGACTTTCTGGAACAATTTGCGTCGTACAGTGCGTAAAATGGTACAAATAACCCACCACCTCGATGGGAACTGCGGAGGTCGAATTGAGACTGCCAGAACAACTACAAATACGTTAGCCGCAAGATAATTACAAAGCTGCATTATCGCTGTTACACTGACACAGCTTTGAATTACAACATTACGCTGATAACGTATTAGCGCCGCTCGATGTGCTAAATTGGCTGCTGCTGCTCGAGAATAGTACAGCGGAAGACGAAAGGAAAGACAACGTATTATCACACGCAAAGGTTCCACCAATTTATCGAGTCGCGAAAGTTTTTTGAAATGTCAACAAAACATCGCAGCTTGGAAATATATTAGCTTTAATGCATTCTCAACCTAATTCCTAATTTACCTCTATAATGTATTATATTTATTGCATCACCGTCGTCGTAGATACCCGCAGCACACAAACGCACGTACGCAGCTGTGATTACTTCCATTCGTGGTCGTCGTACACAACTACACGAATATAAAATTACATTATTTAAACACCAACACATCGGAATTGTACGCAAGTTTGCGATACTAGCGCTGTGTGGTGGGACTGTAACGGCGTATTGGTCAAACTTGCCATTATTCGACTAAAGTTGGTCGTGTAACGAGAGTGTGGCTTACATTGTAGTGTTCGCGATTAGCGTAAAAATTCTTCTGATGTGTTTAATTTCGCGACGTAAATTCGATTAGTGCGAATTTTTAAGTGATCCGGCGTCGATCGCAAACCGAAACTTTGATTTAGTGCTCAAAATTATTTATTTAATGCTCGTAAGTATGGATGTGATTAGCGTAAACAACGAATCGAGCAGCCATTTTGAAACGGAAGGTGCAACAATCACACCCTCTATGGTGACGAGCTGTAACGACGGTATAACTTCGAAATTGGACGATAGCGGAGCTAACAGCGACCGGATCCGGCGAAAGCGTAAAACTCGACGATTCAAAAGTCGCTACAAGAATAAATCGCAATCGGCGTCCAAGAATTCGAAATATTTGAAGAAAATGCGTTCCCGATCGTATCCGCAGTCCGAGGCGCCGAACAACACCAACGAATTTCTGATGGCCGATCATGACAACATCGAGAATCTGGACGAGAAGATTGTAGTGCCGGAATTCGCTCGCGACGGTAGCCGCGCCAGAGAGTCTAGCTTTACCAGCGTCGACAGCGACGAATACTATTCGTCACCCGATAACGACGAAGATGACGAGTATTTCACGAAAGATTTCGATAACACGTATCAGTCGGTGTGCGCCGAGAAGCTAGTCGGCTTGGCCAAACCGCAGCTCGCCAAGATAATCCTCGATCTAGAATCCAAAGTGGACGAATTAAGTAAGCAAGCCAACTGTAAGAGTAATTCTAATCAAATGACCGATATTATCAAACAGCTCAATGGTATCGACAACAAGAAGCTGATCGCCGAGATCAAAGGCATAATCAGAGACAACGAAAGGCTACGCAATGAAAACGAAGCTCTGCAGAGATTTATCAAAGAGAACGCCGTCACTTGGTCGTCGTCGTCGTCGTCATCTTCGAACGACTCGGATTCCGATAGCTCGGACAGCGACAACGCGAACGCACCGTCGGCCGAAAACAGCTCCACTACGTCAGACAACCAAAGAATACCACCAGCTACGGGAGCCGACGATAGTCCGGTGTAAATTTGCGCGGTTTCGTCGCTCGTACCTTTTTTTGGTAGATCTCTTCTATTGTAACATCGTTCGCTTCTTTTTAATGTTTATTTTTCATCCACGATCTCATTGTAGAAGTTCGTCGATGTCTCCTTTAATAGTTGCAAAACGCATCGCGGATGCGTTTCCCCCACTGTAATTCCGTTTACAAGTTTATTATTTTTTTTTTCTGATTGTAGTGCTCTATACAGAAGACATGTAGTTTAAAAATATTTCGTTCGACTGCTTAGTTACCTAAAATTCTTTCAAACTGCCGCTTTTGTAGATTCGTTCGTGGTACGTGTTTAATATTTTAGCAATCGCGTATAATTATTTTCCATCGAATGATGTGTAAAGTGTACGTTTTGGCTTGTGTATAGCACCGCTGTGTTTCGTTTTCTTTCCTGTTGATTGAGATCTTATTCATCTACATGCTAGCGTTGTTGTAAATACTAAATATTTCGGTTCCAGTATTGGTCGTCTTTTGTGGTCCTGTTGTTTCGTTTAGATAGTACTCTAGATGAAGAGCGAATGTGAAAGAAGCTGTAAATTTTATTTCGAAATTGAAATTTCATCGCAGTTTTAACGTGTTATCAAATTAACCAACGAAGCGTTCGTATTTTCGGAATATTTTAAATTTGTTAGACTGTTATTTTGTATTGATTGATGTGCAAGTAACGATGTGTTTCGTTTGAAAAATTTTCTCCGGCTCCAAGCTGCGTCTAATACAATTTCGCATGGTGTTTGGCTCATTTTGCCGAAGGTGTCTTGAGATAGTTTTTCTATGTTGTTTTTCTTTTTCTTTCTTTCTTTCTTTCTTTCTTTCTTTCTTTCTTTCTTTTTGCTCTTTGTTTTTGTACAAATTTTTGTATATATATTTAAAATAATTTGTAAGATGTTATAAAAAGCTTGTATTCATCTTTTCACATTCAGTTGTTGCTTTTTGAGACAAATTATTAAATTATTTCAAGTGTCTTCATTAATATTGACGAATATTCGTTTCGCTATTTGTAGAATTTTGAAAAATGGTCGTAACTCAGAAGTCAGTCGATGGCTATTACTTCTCACCGTACCAGAAAGAAGAATCATTGATTGAAAAAGATTATGTATTCGAGTCCAGCCATCTCGAATTTGTTAAAAATCACGTTTCAATAAAAGTCCATATTATTAAAAGATGCTATGAAATGAAACGCGCTTATAGAGTTGTACAGATAATTACGACGGTAACTGATTAATTAGGTTTCGGAATCTGAAGTAACATTTTGAATGGTACTTCTTTTAAAATACCAAAATTGAACAGAAATCAGTAATTATTCGAAAGGTATATATGCTTGGGTACTTCAAGAGTCAAATGAGTAAATTAATTGCGCAACATTGAAGAATTGTTTTCACATTAAATGGATAATAATAATAGTTTCTTGGGAGTTCAAGGCTTCATCAGTTAATCGCCCCAGTTGAAATTGTTCTACTTGATGACCTGAAACAGAAGAATTAGAACTGAAGAAATTTTTTTTTTTTCAAATTACTAAATTAGAAATCAAATTGTCTCGCTGAATAAGTTGCATACCCAAACATTTGCGGGCAGATTTTTACTCTTACGAAATACGACACTTTTTTTCAAAAATTATTGCATATTTTCGACGTTTTTTAGGCCGATTATTACTAATTCGAGGTGCTGATCACGAATATTCATTTAGTTTTCCATCCATGCATCGTATTACCGTCGAAATGACGATTCTTAGGAAAAAATTGCCCGTTTGAGAAGGAAGGAAAGATGCGTATAAGAACAATTATGATTTTCGCGATCAGCGACCTCAAAATAGTCGAGAACGATTCTGATCTCGATTTTTTTTGAAAATTTCAAATTGCTCTAGTACGCGAACTAAGCGTCGCAGAGGAAAACTAATAGCATTTTTGGACTCAGCGAGATCGACTTAGTCGAAAATAACTTTCATCTCGATTTTTTGGGGGTCGCCAAAAATCGAAAAAAAGGAAAGTGTTGGTTAGTTCGCCCATGAAATTTTTTCGAAAAAAAACTTTTGGTCTGGGATCGGCGTGTAAGGTGTCTAGGATGGGGTATTCGGACCAGGCGAATTCAACGCCTCCACCAGTTTCCCGATCTGACGCGTATTCGCGGAGATACAGCCTATTTTAGGTATTTACTCAACCCGGAGAACTAGACGTCGGCGTCGTAGGTCGAAACTGATTGCACAATCGTGATCAGCGACCTCTAATTAGGCTATATACGAAATTTCAGCTCTGTCCGACCATCAGGAAAGGAAGTTCAACTTCGAGGTAGAACGTGAATTTTTGAAATCGCGCACTCACTATTGTCGAGTTTCAGCATAGGCGGGGTGCAGGGTGATAGATTGGATTATGGGAATTCCAAAGCCGCGAATGGCGCAGCGATCGGATGCGAATTCGCGGAGATATAGGACCGCGAAATTTTCAACCAATCAGAATGCTTCGTCACCCTCGGTCCACTTTGCACATTTCATAAATTTATTACAGCTCCCAGAATGCGTAGAAATTTGATCTTGGTGTCTAGGATAACTAATTCGAGTTCGTAGAATCCAAATTTGCTATTTGTATAAAGCAGTGGTGCCAACTACGCGAAATAAAAATTTTATCTCGCGAAGTTGGCACCACTGCTCAAAACAAATTTCAAATTTGGATTCTGCGACCTTTGAGTAGTCAAACGTAACTCCTCAAACGTTGTCATAGATGTTCTGGAAGCTGTAATATATTTACGAATGGCTTGTTAACTTGCGTTCGTTATTAAAATCGCCAATACCTCCCCGAATTCGCCCCCGTTTTCGAATTATTCGAGGATTTATTACGTTGAAAAAGTTCAATAAATACATTACCCACATATCTATGTACTTGCGTGTAATTACCTAATTATCAACAATTCAAAAACAATACAATTATCATATAGTGTTAGAATAGAAAAAAATCACTCGCAAACGCGTTAAGTTAGATTCAACAAGATACAAAATACAAAAAATAAAAACATTCTTGTTACTTTAAAAGCGTAGTAAAATATCACAAGAAAAAAAAGTATTAAAAAAAAAGGTAACATTGAGTGTAAACGGCAAAATTGAGTGAAAGCTCAACAAATAGTTTCGAAGATTCAGTTTTTCGCATATAGAACGCGAATAGAACGCGACCGATAACGAAAATATTAAAAATAAAACCAACGATGAAGCTATTTCGAATATTAAAATGCAAAATATACTATTTATCCATATCTTTAAGAGCACTATGTACTAAAAAAACAACAACAAATAACAAGAAATAATGTAGAATTTGATACACAGTTGAAGGCAGTTTCTTCGACTACGTAACACGCCAAAAAAAATATTGTTCGTTATAAAAAACACGTAAATTTCACTCGTCGGTCGACGCTACAGCCGGAGACACGCCAGATTTATTCTGTTCTCTCATCAGAGAAGCGCCGAAATTTATGATAACGAGCATGAAGCATAGAATCAGCGGTCCGACGATAGCTCCTTCGATTCCGAAACACAATACTCCTCCCGCCATACCCAATCCGGTGAGATACGGATGTCCTCTACGCAAAAAAACATTCATTTAGTAGTAATTTTGCCTCGGTTACAACTAGGCACGTCGTTTCGGCCAAACTAACCCGTGAATATCTTCGTAAATGGCCGCATCTACCAAATTAGTCGGGGCAAATTGCAGCAAAAGGAGCAAAATAGCGCCGACGGTGTTCTCTTGCAAAAGCCACAAGTCCAATACGCCCGGTATACACACGATATACGTTGGCAGGACCGGCACAGCGGCTAATAATGCGGCTGTGACTGTAAAATAGAAAACATAAGTCAATACATTTCGTACGACGTGACGTGACGTAATTATCATTCTACATCTCCTTACGAACCTGTAGGAACGTAAACGATGTGCATCTGGAAGAGATTATGCAGGAACCAAGTGTATAGGCCGTAGAAAAGCGATAACTTGGAAGACACCATGAATACTTCGGCTACCGACCTTTCGATAGCGTAAGCCAATCTGAAAACCGAGATAAGTCGTTCGTTTTACTCTAAATAACAGTCCAACCGCTACTATTCTCCTGTTCGATCGCTCTCCCTTACTTGGTGCCGTATGTGGGGCTCATTTTGGCCAAAAACTCCACCGGTTTGTATACGTCCGAGCTGGAACTCAACAAGTAGAACAGCGCCGTCAAGAATATAATCTGTAACGATCGATAATCTCGTATTACATTCTCGTATAAAAAATAATCAACCCCTATCGGCTAGCAAATCGCACCAACCAAGTCGATAATGAAACTGAACACGGTGAATCCGCTCACGAAGACGGCCGAAAGTAAAGTCTCCAAAAGGTACAACACTAGTCCAACGTTATCGACGGTAAACTCCCAAACGTTTCTCACAGCCGATGATAAAGTGGTCATGTTGTTGTTGACGAATTGCATCAAAGTGTTTACGTTCATTATTTCTGCGAAAAAATATTGCAAAAGAAAGGTAAGCAACGTTCGAATACTGGTTAATGTAAATTCAACAGATACGAGCGTCAAGTACCCGGAGTTTTCTGTATGTTCAAAGTCAAACTATCCCAAATTTGGTAGACGGCGTCGGAGGTGACCTTAGGTCCTACAACATTATCATCTCCGCTGTTCGCCAGCCAAGCTTGGTATATTCGGTCCCACAATTCCAGCACTATTTTCTCCAGCTCGTTTACTTTGTCCTCGCTCATCCCGTCAAGTAATTTTTTCACCTGAAAATACCAATAATGGCTTAAAATAATACGAAAACTAATAAACAGCTTTATAAGCTTGTCGTGTGTGGTACCATTTTTGAGATGAAATCTCTCCCGTACATGTAGGCGTTTTCGAAAGCTGAATTGAGCTGATTTTGCCAGTTATCAGGTACCATGTGACTTAATTCTTGGTGGAAGGTCAACGTTTCGTTTAATACTTTACTGGTAACTTTCACCAAATACATTCCTTCGGTGTAAACCTAAATAAACGAGAGAAAAATCGTACAGATATTTGAATAGGGATGAAAGGACTGATTGACGAAATACCTGCATCGTCAGAAACACCGAAGCTACGGCGATGAAAATTATAACTAATAAGATGACTGTTACGGTAGATATCATATCACAGGATTCTTTCAATATTTTCAGTATTTTAGTTTTACACAGCAGCAATACCTGCGAAAGTACAAAGTAAATTTATTTGGATAATTTTCTATAGCATACTATCGCAGAGACCAAAGATTAAACTGATATGAAGTACTTTATAAATACTCATCAACGGTGCCGGAAACAACACATCCACCTTATCAGGATCCAAGAACGAGTAAACAAAATCCGAATACACTGTCAGCATATCCATAACCGTATTATGAATTCCGATATAACTGCCTAAAAAGAAACCAAATATTTGAAATATTCTATAACAAGATAAAAGTATGATAATGATAATGAATCGTACTCACATAATCGTTTGGAAAAATAGAAGATAATGTGTAAACCAACGACGTACGGAGTCCACCACCATTTAATTAAGAAGACAAAAGCGCACCCACAACCTACCCAATACAGGTACTGATCACCGGCGTGGGTATCTTCGTTGACGTCCGGTCGAATACCGATGAAGCTCATTTGGGTAGTAAATCGTCGTCTTTGGACGAGCATTCTTTTAGATTTTTGAACATCTCTGGAAAATTTATAGGCTCGTGTGAAAAAATATATATCTCGCGAGTAAATTTTGACAATAAAAATGACATACTCGGTGTCTGTTTGATCGTCGAGTTGTTTTTGTTCTTTTGCGGTAACTTTCGACTCGTTTAGATCAGTCTCTGAAATGAGAATAGTCAATTTTTTGACACAATCTTAAGAAATAATTTTAATAAAGATGAAGAATTACCGGTTGTGTGTATAAAATCGTAGACGAATCCACCGATGAATAAAGCCAACAATGCAAAAAACGTAGGTATCTTTAAAATATCCAAAAACGAGGCGATATAGCATAGCACAGCAAACCAAGTAAATATTGAAAAATACGATAGTATTTTCTTGTTTCCGACGTCCCATTTGAAGAAAAGCACCCACGTAAAACATCCGGCTATAGATAATACCTAATGAAAAAGAGAAAAACAATATTTATCACAAACGAACCGCTGATTTAAAAATATCGAATACTAATTTAAAAATGCATCCTACTTACGACAACAGAACTGCTGCACAACCTCAACACGAATAACAGACTTCTAAAAAGTAAGCATTGAAACTTCCACAAGAACGAGAACGAAAACTGAGGTGCTATAAGCTGAACGATGGTCAGCGAGAAGAGAGCAGCAACGGCGTAAAAATGATCGCATACGAAATTGCTCAACAGATCGGTCGTATGACTGAAGAAAAGTAACGGGAAACACACGACGTCGGTGACAATATGCACGATGGAGGGCTTATTCAGACCATCGATCCAGCTGCCAAGTTTCTTAGAGAGTCTACTTTTAAAAGGATATAATACAGATCCGCATAATAAAGCCCAAAGTAAAGGTTTCAGGAACGGTTGCAGTATTATGAATACGCCCCACGAAGCGGCGGAGAAGATGACCAGTAAAAAGGTACCGACGACGTTGTAGAAGGCTTGCTTGTAGTTTTTCTCGTCATTTTGAGATTCGACGCTCGATCCAAATCTACCGAACCAGTCTTTGAAGGAGAATTCGCGAAAATCCGGAGTACAGCCAGTGGTTTTCGACATCTTTGCGGCGATACTTCAATACGCATCGGTTGACATTAATGCACGATAACCGAGTCACGAATCGCGAATTAACGACGAATATTTTACTTCAATTGGGGTCAAAAGTTACATTTTTGTTCGATTTTTAAGTGATCAAGGTTTAAAGAATTTTTGCTACGTTCGAAAAAAAAAATAAAAATATTATTGCAAAATTGTGTTTGTTTAATTTTAGTGATTACGAAAAGTCACAGATCAAAATAATAATGCAGAACGGAAACGTCTCAACTTCCAAGGCAAGATGCCCAAAACATCAGCTGTTTTTTTTTTTTTAATTCGATCGTGATCGGCTGCGGCTGATCGCAGAGCAGAGATAATATATTTTCAAATTTCGTTTTGTGAAAGCGTTATATGGCCGAGAAGCATCCGGTCCATTCAATCGAAAACACGTGTTAGCAGGATGCCCATATAAGAATTTGCAACTGTTAGGCCGAACATTGGGTCACCTTTCTGCTGTATATTGTGTTCTTTTTGATAGCTTTGGCAGATACATTTTTACGGTCAGTATTTTTGACTAAATTATACTTCATGTAATTCGGATATTTATCGAAATATTTTATTGTTGTACAGGGTGCTGATGATTTATTAGTGAAAGTATGGCACGCCATTAGTGGTCGGTTGCTGACTACTCTACGAGGCGCATCAGCTGAAATCACCGATCTCGCTGTGAATTATGAAAATACCCTATTAGCTGCTGGTAGTGTTGACAAAATTGTTAGGGTATGGTGTTTGCAAACAGCATTCCCGGTACGTACCATTTAATTTTGATTTTGATCATGTTCCATATTGTAATGTAAAGTGGACGCTGTATCAAAATCGATGAATTGGAATTATAATCGATAGCCAATAAACTTGTTGCGCGTGTAGCGTGAGCGAAATTAGAATGATGTGCTCGTCTAGACATGTTCGGCGCGTGTACAAGGTGGTTCAAAAATCGTTTTGCTCTTTTATCAATTGTTCAGTGTGAGACTTTTTTGTGTTGATAATCCAAATCAATTTTGAGAGATGTATTGGGTGTCGTGAAATTGTTCGGGGGTATGGGAAAAAAATGTACTTGAGACGCCAGTTTGTTGTGTCAGGTGTCCTGAAAAATTAGTTTTCAGTCGCGCTCTTCAAGATGTCCGAAGAATATACATAACTTTCAATATACAGCCTAATAATTTTGTCAAAAATTTCAAAAATTTATGCAAACAATACATTGGGTCAAATTATGAATTTTTTCACTACCTATGTGCATTCATATTTTATCAGCATTTTCTTATTGTTGCAGGTGGCTACTTTGGTCATCCATACGGGAACGATCACTGGAGTAAACTTTTGCCCAGCTGTGGTGAACGGTTGTAGGTTCTTGACCTCAACAGCTGCCGATGGTTCTGTTGCATTCTGGTAATTTGCTACCAATGATTCAGAAACCTCATTCGAGTAATTATTTCAATTAACAGTAGCGAAATTATTTAGTCACTGAGGCCTTTATTTGAAAACTTACCGTTCATTGTCAGACAATCCCCGGTGCAGTTTCTAGAACGCATGAGGCC
This sequence comes from Paracoccus marginatus, assembly GCA_900065295.1. Classification (NCBI taxonomy): domain Eukaryota; kingdom Metazoa; phylum Arthropoda; class Insecta; order Hemiptera; family Pseudococcidae; genus Paracoccus; species Paracoccus marginatus. The sequence goes on along the minus strand of FIZT01019505.1, from coordinate 518 downwards.
AGGATGCGCACAGATATCTTGCGGCTCTTTCAGTCCTGGTGGAATGTTTTTCGCTGCAGGCAGTGCCGATCACAATGTCCGAGTGTACAAAATGGCGGGCTTGGAAGGGCCAACAAGAGTATTGGAAAAAGAAGCGCATTCCGATCGTGTTGATAGTATTCAATGGGCGCATTCGCATTTAAAATTTGCTTCTGGGTCGAAAGACGGAACTTGTTTGGTTTGGTATTACGAACAACAAGTATGGAAATCTTTCACGTTGTCCATGTCGACAAAATTACCTGGGTTAGTATCGATTTCGATTTTTTAAAAAAGTGAAACTTTTCAAAATTTTATTTGTATTCTTGGCATGATATTTTAGAATGAAAGTTAGTGAAGAAGATGCCAAAGTTAAATTACGTGTTACAATGCTAAATTGGGATAAATCGGATCAATGGGTTATCACAGCTAGCTCTGATAATTCAATTAAAGTGTGGAATAGTATGACTGGCGATTTGATTCAAGTCTTGAATGGTCATCGT
>FIZT01019483.1:2903-22438 GCA_900065295.1 Paracoccus marginatus | reverse complement strand
GCTCTTACCATTTAAAAAAAAATATTTGCCCCTTAAAATAAAAAAGTAGGCAATATGCTCAACAGCGGAGATGAACGGTAATACATGACCGCGTAGGCACCTGGTGTCGGTACCACCCGGTCACTCCTTCCTGCCGCTGCAACGCAAGGAAAAAACCCGGTTTGTGACAATTGTCACATGTGTGGTGACAGCGGGTTTTAAGAACTTCATTCATCACCATTTCGTAATGAAAGGTCAAGACTAGAAGTATTTTTCTACAAAATTTAGATCAAAATTACCACTTTATACTCGTTTTCCCTCTAAATAATCACTAAGCCTATTTACTTGGATTCCTAGGGGTTCCAAAAGTATCAATTTTTAAATTTTTCACAAAAAAATTATCTTGGAGAAAACTGTTCCTTCGTCAAAAATGGTTCTGTTGAGAAATTATAGTTCATTACATTATTGAGCATTTTAAAAGAAATTTAATTTCCAAAATGTTTTTTTTTTTTTTTATAATTTCGAGAAACTAGAAAAAACGTGAAAAATAGCTTTGTTTGTGATCCCCTGAAAAAGACATGTAGAAAAATGATCAAAAATTGATGGAGGGTACAGAAAGCCATTTTCGCGAAAATTTTCTCAAAATTATTCCTCTTTCATCTTTGAAGTTTTCAACTTTCAAGTGTGGCTGACGACGAGGCGGTGGGCATGAGGTCGCAGGAGCATCTGGGCGGAAGCTAAGAAAATGATTTAAATGTAAATTCGACTGCAAATCATTTTCTGGTGGTTCAACTTGTGTGAAAACGACACCAATATCGATTACCAAGTTTTCACAAAATTATCACATGTAAGGAGAGGAGAGGAGAAGGCTCAGTCTCAACGAATCGAGGATTATGGTGGTCCCTAAAATGAAATTTTTGAATTCTGGAGATTCTCACAGTCTCACTCACTAAAATGGTTCATATTATTCACCACAAAAACAGAATTTTTAAAGTTTGGCCCTTCCTCAGTTAGGAGCTCTTCCCTTTGAACCCTTTTTTTAAATATGAGATAGAACGAAAAAAAAAATTTTTCGACCAAAATTGAAACTTCCAAATTTTACTTGAAGATCTGATAGCCTGACTCAACTTTGATTTTTTAGAGATTATTTGCGGATCCGTGGGGTGGTTCTTGGGAGGCAAGGAGCTCTCATGAAAAGTGGCTGAAAATGGCTAAAAAACGATTTTCCACAAACATCCTTTTTTTTTGTTGTAGATTTTAAGGGGAGAGAGTGAAGCCTCCAAATTTCGATATTCTGCTGATGCGCAAGTTTTTGAACGTGTTTTCGAAATGAAAATTTTATGCAGAATGTGCTCAAGATCCAAAGGACAGGAGTCACCCAGAGAGGGCTGGAGCCTTCAAGCTCACAAAAGACTCCCAATTTTCACGTATTTAATGGTCATAAATAAAATTATCAGACGTTTTGCTAAACTGAAAAACGTTATCAATGAAAAAAAAAATTCAAGAAAGCCAATCATTCAACTACCAACTGAAAATTGGCTAATACGTCACAAATAAAGTCAATATTTATTTTTAATTACAACTTGGTAGTTCATTTTATTTAACGCCGAATAAGTAATTGCGGATTAACACGCGAAATTAGTATTTACGCCGCGCCGGTGTACCTGCCATGCCACCTACCTACCGTGTCGAGCGATATTAAAATTTCATTAAGTATGGTCACGATACTCGAGGCGATCGATTTATTTGAATAGCTGGCGTTAATGAGATTTATATATGTACATAAAAATCTGTAAAATCGAGTTAGTATTCCGATATCGTTGAACTTTATAATGATTAAAGAGAGCGAGTTGACGGGTAGATATGAAAATGCAAACTTACTTGGTTGATGTCAAATTCACGGACGTGTTCCTGCGAACAGAAAAAAATGAAGGAAAAATAAAATTTGATAAGTTGTAACAATAACGTAAGAAATTATACCATTGTAATAGCGTATTCGCGTAAGTATTCGGTCCGGATGGAATTTGAAATTAAAATTTCACCCGAAAATGGCGATTTTTATCCATCTTATTGTTGCGAAAGCTGCGAACTGCGATCTTTATCGCGTCTTTGATTGGGCTATTGGAGGTTGAAAAATGAAAAGCATGCCGATATTATGCGCCCTCGAGCAATAAGCGAGGATAAGATGTTATCTCGAATATACGAACGAGATGAAAAATTAATAAATGTCAAATTATTTCGCGAATTTCACCCTCTTCCGGCTGAGCAGCTCGCTTTTTCTGTCCGAATTACACCGAGAAAGTCGTTGGTGTTTTTAACGTAACCCTTTCTGACTTTGGTATACTACGTACATAGTAAGTATAGGTATACGTATGCAGCGTAATGAAACATTGGCCAAGTTGAAATGATGTGCTGCAAGTGTATTAGAAGACGAGTAGGTATTTAATTAAAGCCTCTCTGTTTTTGGTAATTGGTTGTTATAGTGTAAATGGATTAAACATTCAAAGTGCAAATGCTTATATTAGTTCATTCATAACTTCGCTAAAGATCGTTAATACCTGTATACTTCAATCATTTTATATTTATAAGTATCTTGCGCCAGAAGTTGTTTATGTTAATGTAGGTATCTTGGAAATTAAGTATTTAATATGTAACGACATCTCACAAGAATACATGTGGGATACGTGGGTGCCCGGGTGGATATCCCATATACCTACCTACTTTATATGTAGGTCTTTATGACTTAATTTTGCCTTGAAAACTTGAAGTGTAATGGAATAAAAGTGTTGGAAGTTTTTAATTCGTTCTACAAATTACTCGTTGACGTCATGTCAACTGATATTTGGCGTTTGCTGTCGCGTAGGTAGGTAGGTAGGTATTGCAACGGTGCAGAAATCGCATTACACTTGCAATCATTTTCAATTACTCTAGTTCTGTCGTCGTCGTCGTATTTTTTTTCCCCAAGGAGTAACGAAACGAGTTGCTTTTTTCGTACGAGTGACCCAAATCTAGGTAATTGTCGTATTTTTTAATTAACCGGTAAAGAATAATATTTTAAATATTTTTCAAATTTCATTTTTTTTTCAATTAAAAAAAATTATCTACCTATTTTTAAAGATTCGATTTTCTTGACTCGAACGTGATAAAAGTGGTATTCTGGTCTCAGAATGCCGTCTTGTAAGGTGTTCTTGTCATTTTTTTTTTTTTTTGCCAAACATTGATTTTAAAAAAATCGAAGGGGAGGGGAGTCGGAGAAACTGCAAAAAAATTCATAATTCCTCTCTGATTTTTTTCAAAAATTTTGAGATTTGTATTCGTATAAATCTTATTTTTCGGGAAAAAAGACAATTCGATTTTATAATTGATAATTCGAACCAGTTCCTAGATTTTCGAAATTGATCAATTTTTATCAATTTTTGATTAGGTTGATTTTTTTCAATCTTCAATACCTATCTAATTTTAATAATTTTATGATTTTCATTCATTTCGATTGATTTTTTGATTTTTGTTAATTTGATAATTTGACAAATGTTGTTTTCACTCATTTTCATAATTTTTTTTTTCAATTTTTAGCAATTTGATTGGATTTTGATTACTGAAAAATCGATTTATTTTCCCCTACAAATCAATATTTTTGAGATTTTTCGAGTTGTTTTTCAACATAAAAAGTAAAAACAGTGGAATGAACGTAAGATTTCGTAGACACTATACCAAGCAACTTAATTATCTTTTATATACGTAACAGATCGAATGAACTTTTCGATTCACCTAAATGACCTATTTCCGATATTTATCTCGGTACACTTGGAATTCTCCATAATGTTAGATTTAACCGCATAAAAAATTCAACATCGTATTAAATAATAAATTACTAGAGTTCACGAACGCAACTCTCGTATTTTTCCATTCCTATATCTCAGCCTGTGTACAACTTGACACTTGAATCCAATATTTAATCAGTAAATGCATACCTAGATAGTTAGATATCTATGGATACCTAATTTTGACGTGACGGAAGTTTTTTGAAATTCCTCGTTTTAGAATTCAATCATGACAGGGTTGAAATTTTCCATTCAGTTTTCACCTTTGGAGAACACATTTTAAAAGAAAAACTTGCTGCTACGAAACCTATCATCTACTCCGGTTTCTCGTCCGTGAAAACAAATTAAATAAAAATAGCTCCGCGGTCGAGCGACTCTTCGGATCTACGCATCAAACAAATAAGAAGCTACCGCGTACAGAAAGCTTTCTCCGTGTTCGTATTTCAAACGCGTATGGTCGGAAAATAATTTTTGGGGAAGGCGAAATCGTCGTCGTCGTGACTTCAAGAGTACGAGTAGATACCTTGGGTGGCATGAAATTAACAACGCAACGTATCAATAGCCAGTCGGAGATATTTTTCAACAGTAACGACGTCGACGTGGAATGGCAAAATTGAAATAACCTGTAGCGTGTATAAATGGTTGGTTCTGCAATTCAACCTTTTCTGCTCACTTCGCAGTGCCACCGCGCGCCGGCCCAGCGAGGACTGCGAGGATGGATGGTCGAGAAGGAGGGAAACCCGTACAGCGAACGTATAGCACGTTCGCATCCCTCGGCTAATGTACCTACTCGGCCAAGTTGTAACGTTATGACTAACCTATACTCATGACCCGAGAATATTGTCTGCGAAACAGCCACGCATACGATACCCAGCAGTACTTTTTTACTCCTACGTGATCGGTTTGTAAAATCATGGGAAAAAAATTTCCAACTTTATCGCGAAAAAACTGAATAAATGTGCAACACTTTTATAAAACGAAAAAATACTTACTCTCGTTACTTGACAAGATTTTTTTTTAAAAACACGAATTCTAATTAAATTCGTCGCATTTATGCGAGTAGGTAGGTTCTGTACGTGGATATCGTTTTACCTGAAATTATATCACGATTAACTCTCATTAGGGATTACTTACTTGCCATATCCCAGAAACGAAGTGTCATGAAGTACTCTACCTAGTCGTATAAAATCATAAGCTTTTTAAAAATTCGTTATCGTAACTTTATCGAATCCAAAATGCATAAGTTTTCCAGGCCATGTTTGAGTGAATAACTTTCCCCTCCCTGCCACAAGGCTGATACGTATATAACTTTACATTCGCGTAGGTAACAGATTGAAAAAGTTTCACTCATACCTGACGCGGTAGTTCAAGGTGTAACTTTGTTATTGTTTCAAGTGTTGGCGGCCCTTTTGGGAAAAAAAATGTCTGGCTCTATTTTGACCTCTAGTCGTATATTATACCTACCGATTTAGGTATGTAATATTTTTGTCATGAAAATGACTTCTTAAACTGCGATGCAGAACGTGTGTAAGTATACCTATACGAAGGATGTGTCGGTAGTTGTGATTTTTTTTCTCTCTCGGAAGATTAACCATTGAGCAGTTTATCTACGTCTGTTTTCATTTAGATATGCTTTTAATGTCACTTTTCATTCGGCGTATCTTTTAAGTTAAAGTGACTGTCGTAACGGACAACTCGCAAGCTTTTCATTTGTGGATTAGCTTTTCTTAATGCACTCCTATTTACACACACGTTCTATCTGTAATTTCTCAACGCTTTCTTCTTTTTGGTAAAATAAGATCGGAGCTCCTAGAAACACTTAGATAAGAGTTGGATGTTTCGAGGTGTGAAAAGATAAAAAAAATTCACTTTAAAATCGATACAAAGTGGTAGGAAAAAAGCAAAAACGTAGTTGGGAAATGAAATTTTTCATGAAATTCGACGAGCCTTGGTGTATTTTAGGAGAGAAAGAATACCATTTTTTTTTCAAAATTTTAAAGCAAACTTCGAGCGATCAATGGCCATTCTATGGGTCTGAATTATAGCATAAAAGTCTATTAATATTTAACCATTTTAAATTAATCAAATCAATTTCTTATTAATTGAAACTTTTGGCAGTTTGAAAAAATCACAATTTCGAAGAATTTTCATGATTAACCTTTTATTCAACAGTTTCAAAAAATTTTATTATTTTGACAATTGAGCAATTTTTGAAATTTTACGGTTTTGAAAAGTTTGACGATTTTGAAAAAATTTGAAAATTTCGGAAAATTCAAAAATTTTGGGAAATGAGACAATTTCGAAAAATTCGACAATTTTGAAAAATATGACGATTTTGGAAAATTTGACGATTTTGGAAAATTCGACAATTTTCAAAAAAATCGGTAATTTTGGGATCATCGACAATTTTGGAAAATTCGACAATTCTGGAAAATTCAACGATTTAGGAAAATCTAACGATTTTGGAAAATTTGTCAATTTCGAAAAATTTAATGATTTTGAAAAATGTGACAATTTCGAAAAATTCGACAATTTTGAAAAATATGACGATTTTGGAAAATTTGACAATTTTGGAAAATTTGACGCTTTTGGAGAATTCGACAATTTCAAAAATTCGGTAATTTTGAGATCATCAACAATTTTGGAAAATTCCACAATTTCGGAAAATTCGAAAATTTTGGAAAATGTGACAATTTCAAAAAATTTGGCAATTTCGAAAAATAAATGATGATTTTGGAAAGACAATTTCGGAAAATTCAACGATTTAGGAAAATCTGACGATTTTGAAAAATTTGTCAATTTCGAAAAATTTGAAAATTTTGAAAAATGTGACAATTTTGAAAAATTCGACAATCTTGAAAAATATGGCGAGTTTGGAAAATTTGACAGTTTTGGAAAATTTGTCAATTTCGATAAATTTGACGATTTTGAAAAATTCGGCAATTTCATAAAATTTGACAATTCCGAAGAATTCGATAATTTCGAAAAATCGGGCAACTTTGGAAAATTCGACAATTTCGGAGCATTAGATATTTTTGGAAAATATGACCATAAATTTGTCAGTTGTGAAGAAGAATTTTCGAACATTTGAAAAACTTCAAATAATTTTCCCCATTTTATGAAAATTAATCGAATCGGTACGAATTGTTAAATCAATGTCATTTCGTCAGACATAGATACCTACAAATAAACGTTGTATTGTTTTCACAGTATATAGGTATGTAGAGGTACAGAAAACGGCCTCAAAAGCTTTCCATACTACCCATCGATGGCAATAAGTACGTATTCGCGATAATCTTTCAAACGTGGCGAAAAAAAGGTACAATGATTTCAACGAAGCGCTGACGCAGCCCTGGATGACATCTCATATTGTCACCCATTGTATGATACCTATTCTGTACATTATTTAAAATCTGTATCGCGTTCATCCATCTATTATCCGAAGAAAAAAAGATCGAATTGTATCCACGATGGGGATTTACCATTCATAATCTTCACAGATACGAGGTATTGTTAGAACACACCCTAGAGCAGAAAATCCTCAAGTTATTTCATTGCATTTCGCGTCACCTAAAAATAACAAATGTGAAAGGATAAAGCGTCGATGGGTGTTAGTATAGACGTGTACCTGCCTAGATCTATGCCTACCTAAACCTAATACCGTGCGAGTATACCTAAAACTTTCAGTTTCACATCGAAACAAATTACTCTAATCCGTTCACCGTTCGTCGTTCGACAGGTTCACTTTGAAAATGCGACGTTTTCATTTTCGTTAAATTCGTATTAAAATACTTAATCTGCCTCTTCGTTATTGTACGTACATATATCTACCTAGTCATCTTTAAACGGTATTAAATATCGCAATACTTGGCAAAATGAATTTTTAACAGATGATTACGTTCTTGCGATATTATCGAACGTTGAAATGATGGAAATTTGTAATCAGTCGCGTGTTATTTATTTCGACTTACAAATTAAGAAATTTCCGTGTAGGATTTTCTTCCTTCTCGTACGTATGCAGCATTATACTCGTACGTAAGTAAGTAGAAGTACTAAGCACATTAGAAAATTATTTACATCTCGAGAAGATCGTTCTTACGTATCTACTCGCGTACCGCGTCGCATCCGCCGCAACGAAACCCGATAAATAAAATATTTTCATTATTAGTTGTTTTCCGCTGTTTCTTCGGTCGTTGTAATATGTTTTGTCAGCTGAATTATATACGAGTACCTTACAGTTCTCACACGTCACGTGAATATCACTCGCACGAGTCAGGCTTTATTTCGCGATCAGTGATTAATCTCTTCATTTACCGTTGTATTGTTCTTAGCGATATTCGTATGCGGCTATGCGCACATCTTCGGTTCAGGTGTAATTTTAGTTTCTGCGTCTTCCTGGTTTATTTTCGAATATTTAGGTAAAAAAAAAACAAACAAACAAAAACAAAACGAAAATCAACTCGAATTTACTTACTTTTCAAACTTTGATAGGTATTGAAAAAATGTATCATTTATTTCAGAGATTGAATTTTTTAAGAAAATAATACATACCTATGTATTAAAAAATAAATTGGAATGTAAACATTTTTAAAAGAAGTGATACGGTCTACATTTACGTTTAGGTGTGAAAACCCTAGCGGTTTTGGAGGTTAGCAGGTATTTTACGAATATTAACTTCTCGTTATAGGCAGTTAAGTGCATATTACGTAAGGAGCTGTTCCAAAGAGCAACTACGAGTTGTCTCAGTTATCTATGTAGGGTAGGTGTGCTACAGGTAACAGATACACAGGAAGAGTAGGAACACGTACTACCTACTAATGTATCTATTATGTAGATTAACAAGCAATACACCGCGGTGGAGTAGGAATGGGTGATTCGTGTCAACGTTAGGCCTAAGTGATAAATCTAAAATTTTAGACGCTATTTCGATTGATAAAACACAAATTCAAATCGTCATTAGTAGTTCACTGTCTTAATTCCAAACCTCCATTTGCGTTTTTAATCCTATCTGTAAAAGTGAAGTGTTAAAATAGCACCCCACACGTACCTAATTTAAATATGGAAAAGAATTTCGTGAAAAATGTCATTTTGAATTTTTTTTCAACCCACACCGACTTTTTTGGGGAACACTCCGTGTACGAAGATTTCAAAAAAATCCACACCCATGAAACGACGCTGAACGGATTCAATTCAATCTTTCTATTCGGACAAATCGTGTACAGAGATGTAGACGGTACCAGCCACGAATCAGAACCACTCTTCATCAAATTACTGCCAGAGTTACGAAACAGTGAGTTTGCCTTGAATTCATTCATCAACGAAATAAAATTTTATACCAAAGTAGTTCCCGCCTTTTGCACCTTGGACGGATCATTTTCATCACTTTTTGCGAAATTCTACCACGGCGAAGTAATTTCCAACTCTAAAAAGGACCAATCGTTGATTATTTTAGAAGATTTAAAATCCAAAGGATATCGAATGACGAATAAAAAATCATTTCAAGACCGCCATCACTTGATTCTGATGATGCGTAAACTTGGCCAATTTCACGCGTATTCTTACAAAGCCAAAAATGATATTCCGCGATTATTTTACGCCATAGCCAATCATCGTCTAGAATCAAATCAAGGAGTGAACGAAGAACTGTGCGGCATATTACCCGTCGTTGGTCAGCCAGGACTAAAGTATTTATTAGAAAACTACCCAGCTTACAAAAAATACGCCCCTGGCGTCGAGAAACTGCTGCAAAATTCCGATGAATTATACGTTCGGGCGCTTTCCAACGACAAGGAGAACCCTACGTCGGTAATTTGCCACGGTGACTTTTTAAGAAACAACGTAATGTTCAAGTATGAAAATGGTATTCCAGAAGAAATGGTATTCGTCGATGTGGCATCGTTTCGCCTCTCATCGCCGGTCATTGATTTGATCACGGTTTTGTACATAAACACAGATCAACAGACCAGAGACGAACTTTGGGATACTCTTATCGACGAATACTACACAGCTTTAAAGACTACTTTTCCAGACAACACGGTGCCTACTAAAAGTGAAATACTGTCGGAGTTCCCTGACAAGGCGTTCTACGGATATCAAGTCGCTACGTATTTTTTACCCGGCCTTATCGCCAATGATAATAAAATAGCTTTGTCGAAATCTGATCAAATGGCTAGTCCTAAACATCAGAAAGTTGGATTGCACCAAATGCCAAAAAATGTTTTATGCGGGATACTTCTAGGTACAGGATCTGAAGCCAGTAATCGAGCCTTGGGTGATATTCTGCGAGATATGATCGATCGAGGCTTTATTTGTAAGTCGTCTTGAGTTTTGTTTTTCTTTATTCTTACAAGGGAAGTTCCCGAACTGAAAAAGATTGACCCAAAACCAAGACAAATCGATAGAGCATGTAAAAAGAACCCCAGAACCAAAATAAACCTGATATTGTCGACTCTACAATATTGACAATTTTCAAAAGTTTGAAGTTTTCTAAAAATGTGGCAACTTGAAAAGCTGAAAAGTTAGGCATACCTACACAAGTTTCAAAAATTTGAAATTTTGATATTTTTGGCATGATTTATAATATCTAATACTCTTTTTCCCCATATCTTTTTGTCGAATCCCTGTACCTACAGGTGTTTGAGATTGGCTATTATTGTCAACTTCAATTTTTTCAAAAATTTTGCAGTTATTTTTTCAAAAATGGATTTTTTGATTTTTTTTCCAATCATTTTCTGCCTTTTTTTTCCAATTTTTTTAAAAAAATTTTTTTTATGCACAATGAACATTTTTACTTAAAAAAAGAAAAAAAAAATTATTTTTTTAAAAATTTAGTTTGAATTTATTTGTCAAAAATTTGCTGGGTAGGTACTTATTTTTGTTTTGAACTGCCGTCTATGTACCTCCACTCTAAATAAAAATTCATTTCTAATTGTATGTTCTAATTTTGAATACAGTTCACTTTTTAATCACTTCTAAGAATGTTTATAGTTTACTTTTCAATCACTTCTACCTACAAATAATGTGTATAGGCCCTACAGTTTACTTTTCAATCATTTATGCAAATATTTCAAGTAAAATCTTTCCACTTTTTGAGCAATTATTATTTCCGAATCTACTTATTATACTTTCTATTCTTTTTTACTCCTATTATATCTACCTAGATACCTACAATTTTCGAAATCTACCAAAAAAAATCTTTATTTGAAATTTTACATTTTAACAAATCCAAGTACCACGTAGGTTTCTACCACGCCACGTTTATAATTTTTAAGTTTTTTAAAAATCACCTTTGAAAAAAAATAATTTGAATAATTTAAAATTGAGAACTTGCGAACCAATGAAATTTTGTCATTTTAAAATTACAATGATATAAGAAGTCGAAAGATTCAGTTCAGTAAGTATACAGACCTACAAAATGTATTCGGTTAGTGAAAGTTTTTTTTTTTGTACCTCCCTTATTCACGACGGGAACAGATATAGCTGATGTTTGCAGTAGGTAATGATTTATTACGGTGCAAAATTTACCTATCTACGTGTTTCGGTTGTAACTACTCAGAGTGAACTCTGTTAAAGTGATTATAGGAAACGTGAATTTTCACGTTCAATAGACTCGTCGCTCAAATAAACATCTCATTTAATAGTTGCTCGAGTAGTTTTATGAAACGAATAAATATTTAACTTGATATTTAAACATTAAACAGATTGCTAGCAGTGTTCGAATAATATTTCCTTCCTTCTCATTTCAAAAGAATCTTTTCGAAGCGGAAATGAACAGATTTTTTTTCTCGAGGAAGATTTTTTTCACTTTTTGTTTTTTAAAATCATTATTGCATTTTTTTCATTTCCAGGGGAAGTTTCGTTGGATAATTTTTTTTTTCGAGTAATTAACAAATTAATGAGTGAAAAAGGCGCGTTTATTTGAATGCCGAACGGAAATTTGTTATTTATTTTCTATTTATCACGAGGATCGTGAGAAATGCTCTAAAAATGTAAAAACCAACGGCACTCGAATCGCAAAAATAAATTTTTGTATCGTTGTTTTTTTTTCAATTGACCAAAATTCGTTCATTTTTTGAAATTTTTGTAATTTGAATTGCTATAAAAAAGTATAATTTCGGATTTTATCGATTTAGATCTTTCAAACGATGGTTAACTCAAAGTTGAGTCATTTTCTTGTGCATAATTTGCTTGTAAGAGTGATACCTACTTTGAAAAATGAAATTTTCTGGTCTGACCAACAAATAATTTTTTCCCAAAAAATTTTCAATTTCTTTCATTTTTCAACTTTGCTCATTTATTTTAGTCATAGATACTCAATTTTAACTTTTTTTGTTCATAAATCAAATTTTGGGGGTTTCATTTTTTTTTTTTTAATCAATAAAAATTCCCTAGTCCACTATTTGGGGAATCCCTGTCAGTAGTTTATTTTAGCAAAAATTGTTGTAGAAAAAATTAAAGCATGCAGTGAGTAGGTACAAAATTCTTTAAAAATATTGAAGATGTTGGAACCAAATGGGAAGTAATATACGTTTAATCATATTATACAATACACTCGAGCAAAACTTTCTCCCCTATTTGCGCCGGTTCGTTTACTTTTTTTTTTGCTACAAAATACTTATAACACACCGCGTAACGATCTCACCCAAAGTAAGATAAAATTTAACGATTCTAAAACCATTTTTTTCCCACCATAAGCCCATCAAAGTGATTATTTTCTATCGGCATCATCGTTAAAAAAGATGGCGAATTAAAAGAAAAGAAAATTTTCTTTAAAAATCACCCCAACGTAATCACTCGAACGGAATGCACAATTTGGTCTGGAGCTTGCTGCTCGCGCTCTACTGATAATTCAATATTTAACGACCTCGCAGGGCTGGTAAAATAATTGACGTTATTAAGTAAGTATATAGCCACATGCTACGAGGCCCGAAGTAAAAAAAAAAGTAAAACAATTCCAGGCCCAACATTGTTGGAAATTATCGACTATTGATTTGATTTTGTAAAATCACGTTGCGTCTAGATAAGAAACTTCTAATTTCGCGGATGTTTACTCGAGCCATAGCAGCGAAAATTACGTGCTTGAAAAATACGCGTGAAATTACGTCGTTTCGATACGAATGAATTGCAAATTGTATATTTCAATCTCTATACATACATATGTTGAAATGAGATTGTTTTTCTTTTTAAAGTATGTATACCTTCCTCAACCTGCGCAACAGTGAGGTGAACTGAAGGTGTATAATTGTGTACGCTTATGTATATCTGCGTACAGTATTCAAATAGATACATGGTGGATCAAAAAAAAGCATACGTTTATCTTGAATTTGGACCAAAATTGGTGGGGTGGTTTACTCAGAATCTGAGTGGGAAACCTCCTTTAAAAAATAGAGTCCCCTAGGTGAAAGAGCAGGGGAGGAGGAGGTCCCTTGCGCACCTCTTTCTCCTCTTCCCTTTCACCTGGGGGACTCAATTTTTTTTAGGAGGTCTCCCATTCAGACTCTGAGTACACCACCCCTACCAAATTCAGTCAAAATCTAAGATTATTTTTTCACGATCCACCGTCCTAGTTTGGAGTTTTTTCTCACAAGGGAAGTACCCCAACTGGCCGAAAAATTCCGAGACGAAACGAAGGTAGATCGATAGAGCGTGTGAAATAGTGAAAGTACCCCCGTAGCCAAGGTGCTGAGCTGCTGCATCTCTCAATTTTTAGTGAATTTTTGATTTTTTTTTTCGTTAATTTTCTCCGTTTGGTACAATTTTTCCTTGTTCGCTCACTTTTCCTTCTAAAATCACTAGGTATTGTTGAAAATTTTGTCGATCAGAATTTTTCGAAAGTTTTATCGCATATTTTAGATTTAGTTCGCAATTAATTTTTTCGAGCTTTGAAATGAACAGTTATTCTAACGCTTTTATAAATTTCCAAAACTCATTTCATTTAGAGAAAATTTTTTTTTTCCTCGTTGAAATTTAGTTGCGTTTATGGTAGGTATTTGTACCTGCATTTTTGAGCTCGATATTCGCCCTTCGTTGCAATATTGATCGGATTTCGTGATGAATTGAATGACGCACGACGCCGTCGTTCTCGAAGAGCCGGCGAGCCCACCACAGGTGGGTATCCGTATGTTTTGCTGACTTTTCAATAACCTCATTAATGTAGGGCGATTGCCTTTCGACTTCGTTAGCAAAATTCACGACGTTCTTCCACGTACTTGTATACTATGCACTTTGAAAATTCTCGTTTCTTCGAGCGAACAGTTTTAGTTCAAATTTTTAAACCAAAAAAAAAATGAAATCAACTCGAATTCATTTTCATATTTAAAAAAATGTATAAATTTATTTTATTAAATTTTTGTAGAGAATATGTATTTAAAAAAAATAAAAATTGAATGAGAACCATTCCAGAAAGAGTGAATACGCGAAAAGAATTTGTTTACATTTGAGTGTGAAAAACCTATTCAGCTGATTATGCGGCTTCGTAGGTCATTATTTTACCAATTAGTGAACACGTATTATCTACCTACGTGCTATCTACGTATTAGATTAGAAAGCAATACACCGCGGTGGAGTAAAATTGTGTGATCCATGTCTACGCTAAATGATAATTACCGATAGGTACTTAAAGGTTCAAGTCCAAAATTTTAGACGCTAGTCCGACTGATAAAACACAAATTTAAATCGTCATTCGTATTGATTCCATTCATCCTTTCGCGCTTTTGATTCTACCTGTAAAAGTGAAGTGTTAAAGTAGCGCGCCACATGTACCGAATTCTAATATGGAGAAGAATTTCGTGAAAAATGCCATTTTGAATTTTTTTTCAACCCACACCGACTTTTTTGGGGAACACTCCGTGTACGAAGATTTCAAAAAAATCCACACCCATGAAACGACACTGAACGGATTCAATTCAATCTTTCAATTCGGACAAATCGTGTACAGAGATGTAGACGGTACCAGCCACGAATCAGAACCACTCTTCATCAAATTACTGCCAGAGTCACGAAACAGTGAGTTTGCCTTGAATTCATTCATCAACGAAATAAAATTTTATACCAAAGTGGTTCCCGCCTTTTGCACCTTGGACGAATCATTTTCATCACTTTTTGCGAAATTCTACCACGGCGAAGTAATTTCCAACTCTAAAACGGACCAATCGTTGATTATTTTAGAAGATTTAAAATACAAAGGATATCGAATGACGAATAAAAAATCATTTCAAGACCGCCATCACTTGATTCTGATGATGCGTAAACTTGGCCAATTTCACGCGTATTCTTACAAAGCCAAAAATGATATTCCGCGATTATTTTACGCCATAGCCAATCATCGTCTAGAATCAAATCAAGGAGTGAACGAAGAACTGTGCGGCATATTACCCGTCGTTGGTCAGCCAGGACTAAAGTATTTATTAGAAAACTACCCAGCTTACAAAAAATACGCCCCTGGCGTCGAGAAACTGCTGCGAAATTCCGATGAATTATACGTTCGGGCGCTTTCCAACGACAAGGAGAACCCTACGTCGGTAATTTGCCACGGTGACTTTTTAAGAAACAACGTAATGTTCAAGTATGAAAATGGTATTCCAGAAGAAATGGTATTCGTCGATGTGGCATCGTTTCGCCTCTCATCGCCGGTCATTGATTTGATCACGGTTTTGTACATAAACACAGATCAACAGACCAGAGACGAACTTTGGGATACTCTTATCGACGAATACTACACAGCTTTAAAGACTACTTTTCCAGACAACACGGTGCCTACTAAAAGTGAAATACTGTCGGAGTTCCCTGACAAGGCGTTCTACGGATATCAAGTCGCTACGTATTTTTTACCCGGCCTTATCGCCAATGATAATAAAATAGCTTTGTCGAAATCTGATCAAATGGCTAGTCCTAAACATCAGAAAGTTGGATTGCACCAATTACCAACAAATGTTTTATGCGGGATACTTCTAGGTACAGGATCTGAAGCCAGTAATCGAGCCTTGGGTGATATTCTGCGAGATATGATCGATCGAGGCTTTATTTGTAAGTCGACTTGAGTTTTTTTCCCCCTTCATTTTTAGAGCAATTTTTTCTAAAAGGTTGATCGGTGCGTAAGACGGGCAAAAAATTGCGCAAATTGTCAATTTGTGAGTATTTTAAAACTTTTTGGTAGGTATCGTGAATTTTTTCAAATTGTTAAAAAACGGGTAATTATTCAAAATTCAAAATTTCCCATGAGTCGGTTCATGTAGGTATCTAAGAATAAATGGAGTAATTTTTTACAAATTTTCAAAATTGTCGATGTTTTTGATTCGTCAAAATTATCAAATTTCAGTATCAACATCATCAAAAAACTTAATTTTTTCACAAATTGACTGTTTGGGAATCCGCCATATTTCAGTCGAAAAGAATATCATTACGTCTCTCTCGATGGTGCTTTTCAAAAAAATTCAGCCCTTGGTGAAATTCAGAATAATTCATTATGTCATACTACAAATCAATCTTTTTATTTTTCAAAAATGTGATATTCGATCAATTTTTTTCAAGTTTGGTGTATTCAAATCGATGCATATTTTTAATAAATTAAACCAGCAGAAGAATTTTTTCGTCGATTCTCTAGGTACATATATCCGTTGTTTGAGATTTTTTTTTTTCGTTTGTGAAAAATTTAGTGGGTAATTTTTTTGAGTTTGGCTATCACTGTCAATTTCAATTTTTTCAAAAATCTGAAGCGATTTTTAAAAAAATGATTTTTTTGATTTTTTCACCCATTTTTTACTACTTATTTTATTTTATTTTTTATAAGTTCAACGAATACTTTTGTTTAAAAAAAGATGAAAAAAATTATAAATTATATTTTTAAAAATTCAGCTTGAATTTTTTTTTGACAAGTTTAGAATAATCATTTCAATTTTTTTTTTTTTTTTTAATATTTTGAAAGTTGAATCCAACAAAGTTGATGAAAAAGGTCAGTTTATTCAACAAATGAACAATTTCTTTCAACACAAAAATTTGAAAAAAATTTTTGTTTCAACATTTTTTATATTTTTATTTTGATTTGGTAGGTATTCAAGATTTTTTCAAAGGAAAAAAAATTGCCGTGTACTTAGGTAGGTACCTAATTATTCAAACATTTTTCATTTCTTGAAGATTTTTTTCACCATCATCTACTTTTTGTCATCATTTTATTTGATGGAGGAGTTATTATCTTAATATTTGATTTGATAACTTCAATTTTGTGGAACATCTGCCCTTTGGACTTTTATTCGTTTAGGGTACCTAGCACATCCATTTGGCTACGCGTTTGTTAATTATAAGTAATAAGTATTTTACGTTTGTTATATACCATATCTGCGCATTATACCTGCGTATCTATTCATTTATCGACCATCGAAATGAACACGTTTACTTTGCATGTACATATTCGTATTAAAATGTTTGTAACGCCGACAAGAATACATTGTAATTTTTCATGAGAACGAGAATTGATTGAGTTAGAATTTGAAAATTCGTTTAAACAGATGTTCGAAAATAAACTTGATAGATAAGGTTCATAGGTACCTAATTAGAACTTATTGAAGCTTAAAAGTGAATTATCTCTTTTTCAAGTCATTCCATCATTTCTTTAAAAAAACTTTCCTATAAATAACTGCGATATTTTATGGATAGAAAGTAAGTACATAAACCGAAATATGTTTAGGTTCACAACCATGGCGCTCTCATTCCTCACTAGAAATAAAGTCCTTTAGTGTGGAAATCAAGTTTGAATTTTTTCATTGATGTTGATGATATTTTCGATCTTGATAGTACATTCAAAAAATTCGAGGCCAACGATCGAACTGCGTCAAAAAATTAACCATCGCGAAATAATTTTTTTTCTAAACTGAATTCTTTAAAAATTATTTTGTTAATCAATTCTTAGGGTGTTCACATTTCTTAGAGTTTTGTAAGCATTAAAATGCTTGGTAATAAATACATTGGTCTCTTGTCCCATACCAACGCTTTGGTTCTCTTTTGGCCTCCTTCGTGCCACATGTAGAGTAGAACAACAGGTAGGTATGAAAATATCGCGACACATGTTGAATGCAAAATGGATATCTACTGAATACACCTCAAAAACGACTAAATCAAAACGTAAGTATCCAACACGGTCCTCATGAATAATTGATTATCCATCATTTAAAATTCACTCAGTTGTACATTTTTTGCACTTTGCGTGATATTTTGAGAAAATAAATGGTAAATCTCATCCTCGAATCGATCCTATAAATGAGTTACGGTTGGTTAGATTTCTTGTAAGAATAAAGAGACCAGACCTCAAGTCGGTTGAATGTTTTGAGAGCTCAAGTTTTGTCACTTTTATTTGTAAATTTTTACGTTTCTGCGTTACCTGTATTGAAATTTCAAGATCGTAGGTATAATAATTTTCGCACGTGTTTGATAAAATTTTCCCTATGAAATGCTACGATTTAAATTTTACAAATAAATTTTTTCACTATACCTACCTACCGAGTCATTTCTTTCACGAACGAGTTTTATTTGAATTGACTTTCATTTCAATTCACTCGGTGAAAAAAAACAACAAAATTTACCGTACTTTGGATAGACAAAGCGAGGCTTTCTTTTATAACACCGACATGAAAAAAAATGAAAATTGACATTTGCCAAACGCTGGCAAATAAAAGATTAGGTAAAAATAAGACATGACGTATTGTCAAAATTTACCAAGCTCTGAAAAATGATATTTTTATAATTCAACATTCAAGTATAAAATTTCAAAAATCGTAACGAAGTTTGTTTTTTTTTTACGCGATGATTTTTCCTACTGTTCTGGGTATGACTTTATTTATTTTATTTTTTAGAAATTCTTCGATGCAATTATTCGCGTATGCACTCTCATTTATGTACATAGTTTTACTAGTTCACTGGGTCTTTGGTTGGACGATAGAAAGTAAAAAGAACACCGAAGAAAATACCTACTGTAGAGAGTCATTTTAGATGAACTTTTTTCATCATTCATAATTGCAAAGAATGCAAAGAAAACGGTCTCTCGGGAGGGGCATCGGAGCTATAGAAGTATAAAAATGATAATTATTCCACATTTTTTTTTATTAACGTGCTCATTTTACTTGGAATTAATTACTAGCACGTAGGTACCTATGGTGCTACATTATTTTGCCTTTTTTTCACACAACTTTTCAACTCATATTATGATGAAGATTCTGAGCTATTAAATATTTTTCTCGTATTTTTCAACGCTATAAAATTGAATAATGCACCGGATAGTTTTTTTCTTCTTTTCTCGCCTGAAGAAGAGCGTCATTATGGCTCGATTCAAGACGCAAAAATATTATCTACTGTGATAGTTGAATCATACGAGTATACTGGCTCACGTTTGATTTTGTATGCTTATGAATATGAATGCGTGCGATAAACTCGTGGGTAATCCGAATACGAAAACAATGGAGATGTTTGCGTTGGAATTTGTGTTTTGTGCCTACAAAGGAATGAACTTTTTCGAACCGCATGAAGGTGTTTTTTATAATATTCTTTCATTGCAGGGTGGAAGTTTCTCAATGGGTGTTTCAGGGTAGAAGTAATTTTTTTTGTGTAAGAGGCACAGAGGTCCGTGAACGCTATATATCTCACGATGGCACCGTGGAAAATGTAACGTATCTGTGCAGGCTGAATATGAACAGTGGGCTTGTGGTTACTTGGTCAGTTTTCAATTTTTTTTTTTTTTTTTTTTTTTTT
>FIZT01019476.1:0-23181 GCA_900065295.1 Paracoccus marginatus | reverse complement strand
GTAACGAATAGAATTCAAAATTTTCAAATTAAAAATACGAGTAAAGTGGCATTCGGTTGGTCGGTGCTGATAATGATGTTTTAAAAATTTGTAATCGAAAATTGATCGAATATCCAACATCGAAAAACTCATCAAATTAATCACACTTGAAAATTAAGTAATCGAAACGTGATCGATTATACTTCAACTAATTCAATCGAGCAAATAAGAGAATTAATTATTCAAAAATTGATCTAAGATTCAGAATATCAATGAAAGTAGAAAACTATTCAAAAATTGAGTACAATAATAAAATTCGAAAAATTAATTTGATCAAGTAAATGAAAGAATTATTCAAAAATTATTCAATTATTTGAATTGAAAAATTCATCAATAAAATGAAAGTGGAAAACTATTCAAAAATCGATCAATAATATTACTAATTCGAAAAATTAATTTAATCGAGTGAATTGGAGAATTATTCAAAAATTGATTACCCTAATTATTCAGTATCAGAATTGAAAAATTCACCAAAAAAAAGGGAAAACTATTCAAAAATTGATCAAACATTCAAAATCAAAAAATTCAAAAAATCGATGAAAGTGGAAAACTATTCAAAAATTTCAGTACTGTACAATAATTAAATTCAAAAAAATTCAAAAAATTAATTTGGTTGAGTAAATGAAAGAATTATTCAAAAATTCGTCAGTTATTCAAAATTGAAAAGTTCACTAAGAGAATGAAAGTAGAAACCTATTCAAAAATTGATTAATTATTAAATTCGAAGAATTGATTTAAATCAAGCGAATTAGAAAATTATTGAAAAAAAGATCAATCTTTGAAAATTAATAATTCATCAAAAAAGTGAAAGAGAAGAATTATTCAATAATTGATCAAACGTTCAAAGTGAAGAAATTCAACGAATCAATTAAAGTAGAAAACTATTCAAAAGTTTAATAATAATTGAGTAAATTCAAAAAATTAATTCAATCAAACGAATGAGAGAATAATTCAAAAATTGATTACCCAGTTACTCAAAATTGAAAAACTCATCAAAATAATGAAAGTGGGGAACTATTCAAAAATTGGTCAAAAATTCAAAAAGAAATTTCATCATTGAAAATTCAGAAATTCATCAAAAGATGAAAGGGTAAAACTATTCAAGAATTGATCAAACATTCAGAATGAAAAAATTCAACGAATCAATGAAAGTAGAAAACTATTCAAAAGTTAAATACTTACCTAAATACCTAATTATTGAGTGAGTTTGAAAAATTAATTCAATCCAACGAATGAGAGAATTATTCAAAAATTGATCAACTATTCAAAATTGAAAAATTCATCAAAATAATGAAAGTGGGAAACTATTCAAAAATTGATCAAACGTTCTCAAAATGAAAAAAATCAACGAATCAATGGTAAAAACTATTCAAAAGTTGAATAATAATTCAGTCAATTCGAAAAATTAATTCAATCGAACGAATGAGAGAATTATTCAAAAAAGAAAAATTCATAAAAGTAATGAAAGTGGAGAACTATTCAAAAATCGATCAAATATTCAAAGTGAAAAATACTTCAAATTGATTGAAAATGTGAAACTAGTCAAAAATTGATTAATAATTAAATTCGAAACTATTCAGAAAATAATTGGGAATTGAATTATAAAAATTCATTAAGATTAAAATAGTTCAAGTACCTAAACAAAAAATTAACAAAAAGTTAATAATTAAATCCATTGAATCGACTAAAATTTTAAAAACAGGTAGGTACCAATTTTAAAGTTTAAAAAATCACAAATAGGAAAAAATTAACTCAGAAAGTCAGAATTTCCTGAAAATTTTCCTCAAAATTATGTGAGAGTTGTAAAATCAATTCATCGTAATGAATAAGTTTGTCGATAATTATCAACTTATTTTAATTTGCGTAAGTATTCTTCAAAAAATTTATAGATTTCAGCTTCTGGAAAAAATTTTTTCAGCCAGTTTTTTAGCAATTTATTTTTTTCAAATTTTGCGAACGAATGGAAAATGTTTACAATTTCGTAAGCATCGAAAAATCATCAAAATTCCGAACCATCAATCCGCCTCTTAAAATTTCGTGATTACAAATTCGCATCATAAAACCATCAATTTATACATCAAAACCGGATACTCGACGAACAAAAACAAAAAACTATTCAGGTACACCGGATATCTACACATCATTATGCAGAACCACTGTAATCGATAGATACCTGCGTGTACAACAAAATGAGAGAAAAACAACAAATCATTTATACTCAAATGGCACCATCCATTACTTACTGCCCGAATACCTATATAATATGGTTTTAAAAACGATGAAATTTCCAAAATACCAAGAATCTTTTGCTAATTTGCTCGGTCATTGTCGTTCCACCGCAGACAAATACGACCTACGTAGATTTTCGCATCGCAGAAGGTCACTCTGGACAACGACTGAATATAAAATCAACTTAAGTAAAATTGGTAAATAAAAATTTATCTCGCATCTAAAACACTGTCCACGACTACTACTTTGTTTACTAACGTTTCGTAAAATATTCCCAACATCCCAAGGCTCGATCTTAATGGTAAAATCTTGTCGTATCAAACAATAGAATATACGTACGAAATAAAAGAAAAAAAAGCAAATCCCTGAAAGTTATCCTCTGGCTTAGGTATTCGACGGTGCGGCGGTAATTAACGCAACTCTCTATGAGTCAACGACCTTATTATTCCAATTAACCTAGTAACCTATCGAAGAAACAAACAATCGATTTGAAATTACTTTCGATATAGATATCTCGACTCATGGGTGCGATTTTTTACAGCGTTTTGGCTCGCGTCCTCTCTCACACACGATATTCTCTCATCAAATCGATTCAATTTTTTTAAAAATGAAATTCATTCAAAAAAAAAAGGGAGAGAGAAAGAAAAGATTTATATAAACGCGTCGTAAAGAGAAATTTCAATTCTGGTTCGACGGAGAGCCATATAATAATAATAAAGGTATCAAGGATAACCGGTATTAAATAACAACATCAATATCGCGTTTAATAATCATCTCGTGTATCCAGCAGCTCGTATATATCTACAGTCGTTATAGGGACATACGGATACCTACATTAACGACATTATTTTTATTCTTCTTATTTTTTTACAAAAACAAAACCGCTAAAATGATAATCATCCGGTGTGATTCTCGTTGCCACTATAGGTAGCTTATTTACGTCGTAAAATTTTCATTTTCGAGTCGTTTTGTACAATATGGAGATTACACGTTACGTTACATCTGAACTATATGATCTACCTAGGTATCTATCCATAGATAAGGCCAGACACGCAAGTGACACAAAGCTCCTACTCGTCAAACGTATAATTTACTTCAGTTAACATGTCTCTCCTGCCACATGCAAATTTTTATTTTACAAATAATATAAGCTGCGTTTCACGATCCGTGACGATTCACCACCAATTTGGCGAAATAGTAATACAATTTTTGGGATATAGGTATTCCCTCTTTTAGCTCAGAATTGAACCGCAGCCAAGTTTTTCCCAATCAGATTTAGGTATGGTAAACGAGATACCCCGAAATAGAATCTTTCCTTCTCGAAGTCGATGGAATTCAACTTATATGTCATTTTCACGACCTCGACTACAGCTATTTATACTTGTACCTTGGCCAAAAAACTTTTCGCATCGATTTTCTAAATAACTAAGCGGCTAATTGAGCTTCGTAAAATTATTATAGTGCTCAATGAGCATGCAAAAAAATACCTCAGATACTTTCGTACATGTACATGCACCTACAACGTCGATTATACCTCGTAGGTATTAATCGTAAACGCTGACACTTCTCCGGTCTCATACACGGTACCAAGGTCGTATCTTCGGTCATCAGCGATATTACGAGTATATTGTATGAAATTTTGACATTGTAAAATGCATTTTATATGTTCGATTTAATTAGCACTTCCATCCAACCGTTTGAGTGGTTTGGTAAATTTACCTAATGGAAATATTACTTTACCTTTCTCTGCGTCTCGTTTCAGCCACGTACTCGGAACCGTGCAGAAGGAACGACAAAAATTTTAATGGATGTATCAAGAGAACATTGCAAGAATTATTACCTAAATTCAGCAACGGTACGTATACATACGATTCTCTCGCTGTATACTTTTATTGGAAGAGTCGACAATTTTATACGTTTACGTAATACGCACGTAAGTTACATACATATGAGTCGACGTCGTCTACGTATATGTGTAGTAAATATGGCTAGGTGTCTGCTGTCTACCTACGTAGGTAAAAGAAAACTCTCGACTGGAGATTGCTATGGCTGACTACTGCTGTCAGAAACGTAGGTACTTATGTACGTACGTAAATGTACATGATTTAGCAACATCTACATACGTGAGATACGGTGACTTATTGTCGATGTCGCCAACTGGCCAGTGTAGGTACTTCTTTTAGGTATAGGTACTCGTACGTGCACAGTGCACACCCAATGCGACTAATGGAACAACATCAGGTGCGATAAAAAGTATTGTAAAAAGCAATTTTCTTACATTCGATTATAATTAATTTTTTCTCAATTTATTTTCGATCCTCAATAATCAAGGTTTTTGCAAGAGAGTCAAGTTTGGGTAGAATTTTTCAAAATTTCAAAGCGAGTAAGGATCGAGCTTTTACACGAGAGATTTTTCTTTCGATATTATTCTGATCGATTCCTGACCACTTGACCAGTCATCATCACCCTCCCCCCCCCTCCCCAAAAAATAATAATAATAAATCGACCAAAAGCTGAAGCCCATTGCCAAGTTTCATTTTGTGTGGGTTGTTTCCTGAGGCTTTTTACTCGAAAATAACCTTCCACACCTCTTCAAGAATTAAAAAGTATTTTACCTATTTACCTATCAGGCATTAATTAAATGTATGCATTTCTGCAAACTTCAAGGATCGATTCAGAAAAAAAAAAAAAAAAATGAAAAAAGGGGAGGTAAGCCTACAATTGTCCGTAAAAAATTTGAAAAATTATAATCTTCATACCCATCAATCTTACTAGCTAGAATAATAGGAAATTTCATTTTCAAATCTAAAAAAAGTACTTCAAAAAGAAAAAAATTTCAAATTAAAAAAAAAATACCGTAGCTTCAAGCATGAAAAAAAATTAGAACCATTTTATTTTTTTTCAAATATTGAAAATTCATTCAAAAATTTTCCATCATCAATGTGTTTTTGAAAGAAAATTTTTAAAAAAATTTCAATCATCACAATGACCAAAATTTCGCCTTGGATCCTCCAATCTCGCTCAAAATTTTTTTACAACTTTTTGGGAAAGGGAAATGGAAGGAATTTTCGTACAATTAGAATTCCTTGTCGTCGAAGAGCTCAACTTTCAAGACTCATATCTCTGGATTGGTTAGACCTACTACGATGATCTGTGAGCGTGGTTTTGTAGAGAATCGAAAGGAGATTCAATATCGATAAGAAGATTTGGAAAGCTCATAATAGAGCTTTCAAGGTAGAAGCTCAACTTTTCGCAATAATCGCTAAATTCAAAACGACCATTCAAAAATTAAAAAAAAATTCGGAGGATCACTTTTGATTTTTTTTAGCCAGTAAATTTTCGAAATTAAATTTTGACACAATTGTAGGGACTAGAGGGAACAGGGGTCCCCAATTATCGCCAAACTTCCTCTGGGAGTTTAAATTTTGGATAAATTTTTCAATAGGACCCTCCAAAACTTCTAAGCAGGCTTTCATCGTGCGGTTAAAATTTTTTTAAAAATATTTCAAAAACGTGTGGCATATTGATGTAACGATGCAGAGTAAAAAAATCCTTCATTTTTTCGATGCACCTTCATTGCCTCAATCAAGCACCTCAAAATTTTCTTTTTGAAAATTTGCTGGGGTGATATATCGATTGTTGAGGGACGATGAAGGGTCGTATCTAAAAAATAAGAACATATTTGTACTCTATGCCTTCAAAAACATTACAAATGGTATGCCACACGTGTTTTTCAATTTTTTTTTTTTCAATTATGACCTTGTGTTGAGGATTCATGGAGGGGTTCTGAGGGGTCTTATCTAAAGATTAACCAAAAATTTGAAGTTGGCAGAATCAACAAAAAATTACAAACCATATGTTACAGTGCTTTTTTATTTCTTTCCCAGTTTTGGACCTTTTTTGAGAACCCCTGTCCCCTACAGGGTGTTGAAATGGCGTTTACAAAATTTATTGGTGAAAAAAAAAAAAACATGAACAGGTTTTTTGATATGAAGCAATTTTTTTCAAATTTTCAAACAGTCGTTTCAACTTATCGTACTCATTGTGAAAAGTTGAGCTTTTACTTCATAAGTTTTCAGCATCAAGTTTTCAAAATTTCGATCTTTGATTTTCAATCTTTTTTCAATTATCTGCAAAACTGGCTCAGCAGATTCAACTTAGGTTCAACCAATCGTGAAATGAAGAGTCTTCAAAAATCTTTGTGCAAAGTCAAAAGATTCAAAACCAGACTTCGGTTGCGTTGATACAGAATTAGCCATTTGGAAAAAAATTATTTTTTAGTAGATTCTTAAAAAGTGCAAAAAATGTGGTATCTGCTTTTATAAAGAAAAAGAAAAAAAGAAAAAAAAACAGCAAAAAGCAATATCAAGACTGCTGAAAAAAAATTAAAAATTGAAGCATGGCCACTGAAAAAAAAAAAAAAAAAAATACCCACATGACTGTTCATGCTCCCAAATCACATAGACGACAAATCAACTGAATACGAGACGATTTCCAATTCTACACATTCGTAATAGGCAATACTCAAACCCCCAGGTGAAAATATTCAAATTCTCTCAACACGATCAGTGATCACGTTTTCCAAACTGCCATCACATTCGCGAACCCATATATCTATTTTTCTATTCCCAAGCAGGCAAATCTGCTCTATGAATCAAACCTGCATATATCGAACTGTATAACCCAGCACCGATCATAACTCGACCAGAGGTATAGAATTCGTCCTAAATAAAACAATTCGTACCTAATTATCATTACAAAACTATAACATGTAAGAAAAGTGAAACCGGCTTCTAAATGAACCAGTGAAAGTAAAACTATATAAGTATAAAAATAGTGGTAGAGTCGAGCCATGGTAGTAAACTTCCTGTCGAACGTTGCTCGTTTCAGTAAGCAGCACATACATACATACGTAGACGTATAACGTGCACGATGCTCGCAAAATAAAATAAAAATACGCGAATACGTAAAATACCCATTACCCAGCTGCCCACGACACACGTACAGTCGTACATTATATGTATGTAGGTAGGCTAAATATTCATGGCGATGCTATGTAGCTACAAAACCCTGCGATGTGGTTGCTGACTCGGCACGCGAGTTGAATTCAGTTATATGGCAAAATTACATAATTGCATTACGCGCCTTGGAAAGCGTTTAATTGTCCGGACGATTGATTAATTACTAATTAGGTTAATCGTGGCTCGTCACTCGTCGTAATAGTCTCGATATAGATAGGTAGGTACTGGTTCTTCATCTTTCTTCGGCGTGATCGCACAGAGCCAACCTGGTAGGTCTGGTTCTTTCGCTGTGTAAGTTGAAAATTTCTCAAGTTGTTTGAAATACGCCGAGCCTTTCATTATTGCCATCACGTTGGTCGCATTTTAATTTCACATGCAGCTCAGATTGTCAACCTTGAGGAAAATTTTTCAATTCTTCGTTTTTGCGTCATTTAATATAAAATACCCATTTTGAATGAGTATAACTCCGTAGTACGAATTCGCAGCAGACTCAAACAAGCTTTGTATATACTTAGATAGGTAGGTAGGTAGGTAGGTGAATTTCTTCTTAAGGCCGACCAGTCGTACGCGTCATGTTGTGTTGTTCAAGATCACTTCTAAATTAATCGACCATTCTTGCCGAGATTTTTTTCATCTGCGAAGGGAACTCTAATCTTGAAACTGTCGGTTTGCTTTCAGGTATTCCGGAATTGAATATTTCATCGTTGGATCCGTTCTTCTTGGACGAATACTTGTTGCACTACGATTCGGGCGACATCTCCGGCAAATGCTTATACAAAAATGTATACACCAGTGGTTTAATGAACGTTAAAATCACCGACGTTAGGTAAACCAAAAACACACTAACGACTAAAAAAACCGACCTTATCGAAATCTAAACTTCTTTTCTCGCGTTTAGATCTGTCATCGACGACCCTAACTACTTCGAAATGGAAATCGACGCTTACTTCCCCAAAGTGATCAGCACCGGTAATTACAAAGCCGAAGGTATCATCGGTAATTTCCCAATCCAAGGCAAAGGTTTCTTCAACGTGACCGCATGTAAGTACATATAGGTACCTTAATAGACCGCGATGCGACCGTGAAATTAAACTCGACTCGTAAATCACCCCGACGATGACATTTTTACAGTCAATGTTACCGGCACGATGCATTTAATCGGACACAGCGTCGATATCGAAGGTGAAAAACACATCAAAATCACCGACTTGAGACTGAAAGATCACGAAATCGGCGACATGAAAATATTCGCCACCAATTTGATCAACGGTAACCCAGAACTAAGTAAGTTACAACTCATCTAATCGGTTGAAAAATTCATTCGTCGAAACCACATTAATTCTTCCCTTTTCGCAGGTCAAATCGCATTAACTTTTGCCAACCAATTCTGGAGAATTTTCCACCAACTGATGTTACCAAACATTCAAGAAGGTTTCGAGAAAGTCGGAAGACCCTTCATTAATCAACTTTTCCTTCAAATCCCATACGATCAACTTTTACCACCAAACAGAAAATAAGCT
The DNA here is from genome assembly GCA_900065295.1 of Paracoccus marginatus. Classification (NCBI taxonomy): domain Eukaryota; kingdom Metazoa; phylum Arthropoda; class Insecta; order Hemiptera; family Pseudococcidae; genus Paracoccus; species Paracoccus marginatus. Next base: position 14,372 of record FIZT01019476.1, on the reverse strand, counting down.
AAGGAAACATAAATGTACAAAATACCTATTTTTTTCTACCGTTTCCCTCTTTCTCTCTCTTTTATTTATATGTTTAAGCTTTCAAATTTTGTAATTTTTTCTTCCTCAAAGATGTTCCCGAGCAGGCAACTTATTTACTCACCTTTTTATTTTTAATTATTTGCGAATCTCATTTAAGTATTTATTATTATGTTTAGTTTCTCGTTGAAAATACATCATTTTTATTTTACCCGTTCATTGGATCGTCCTGGGGACAGGAGATATGCAAATTATCAAATTTATAACACACAGAGGCGGGGAGAGGGGGGATTCAAGTCTCAAAATGATGAAATTTTTTCCAAGATCCAGTAGGCGTCTGGATACCTAAAAAAAATTGTCAATCTACGGTTTTGAATGAGCCTGACTGCCTAAGAGAGCTAAATTCATCACCAAGGAGCTGAATAGGGGAAAAAAATGAAGTATTGTGTCAGCCTTTCGTCAATTTTTTCTTCAAAATTTTTCGTTATTCGAAATTCATTTATGCGGCAAAAAAAAAGTAACACTGAGATGACCGAAACAATATAGGAAACTTGTATCGTCGTCGTTTTATTTTTACGACCGTCGAAGACCAAGCCAGGCGATCGCTTTCAGCTTCATCTCGATCCAAAATCTAAAACGAGCAGAGTATTTATAAATTCAGTAAGTTTTAATCAGAAGATCGTTACATTAACAAATATTCACGCAGACTAAGGCTAGGATCACAGTAAGCCAATCAACACGTAGCAAAATTTGTCAAAGTACCAACCTGCTGACCAAATCCTCGAAAAAAATTTCCAATAACAAAAAATTTTATTGCACGCTACACATTATAAGCTCTTAATTATTAACGTCTGTCGCTCTATCGAGAACTACAGAAACAATTCACGAAATTGTCGCACAGAGGCAACCCAACGAATGCGACCCCTTTTGAACGATGGAGAAAAATAACGTACTGGGTGGTTAGAGGCGGGGAAGAATCATCTCATGGAACCACTTATCCCGATCCCGTAACCTTCGACCGTTGTCGATCACAAAATTTTAGCTCGTATTCGATTAATAATGTACCTCGGTTTAGGTGTGGTCCGTGCTCGACTTGTTGGCTAGGTAACTGTTGAGGTTGCGCTTGTGGAAGTAGTTCTTGCCGAATTCGAAGCTGGCCACCATGATAGCGCAGGCTGGAACGATTTTTACTAGTCTAGGAACAATACCGGAGAACAAGCCTGGCAGTCCGTTCGTTTCGTAGATTCTTTTCAGCGTCATCAGGACGGTTGGACTACGACCTGGAGGTTCTTAAACATACAACCGTAAAACAGTATCTGAGCGTAATTAGTCCCACTTGACGCCTGTTTCTACATCGATTAATTCACACGTGACACGCAGCAATCGGAATGCAAAAGCACGGAAACAGGAGTGAAGTTGGCAAGCTCACAAAACGTTAAACATGCATTTCGTGCACTCACCTGTCATTATTTCTTTATCGATGAAGTTTATTTGGTAGAGTGTTTTCACAACGTCGAACGGTGTCGTTACTGTTGCTGCGATCTGAATTTGAAAAAAAAAAAACAAAAAACAAAAACACGAATTAGATTCTGATCTTCGATGATTTGGCTTTTCGACGAGCACGACAGAGGTACATACCGCTCCACTAATACTACCACCTATGAAACTGTATAGGAACGAAGAACCATCTCGATTAGTACACGATTTTAATTTTTCATAAGTAACCCAATAAATACCTGAAATAAAAACAATTGAAATGAAAATTTCAGTGATCCGAGTTCAAAACACAAACAAACAGGTAAATAATTTACCAGAAAAAGGCACGTCTCGAAGTAGAGTTGGAAGCATTCCTTTCCATAACCCTCTAACTCCGTGATAATGGACTAAACTTTTCACAGCATCGTTCATTTCTGCAAAATACATTCAACATTCAATACACATAAAACCTCAATCGGTAGATATTTCGTATACTACGTGTACTCACGTAAATAATTTAATTTTTCAGACTGCATTTTAGTCCTGATCAATTCGAGAGGACTGACAATGGTAACAGACCATAATCTGGCCGTACATCCGGCCACCAAAGGCACCCACGAAGGTTGTGGTAAAACTTGCATATTCATCGCTTGAGACGACTTCTGCACTTCGTATCGATTAGCGAAATGTTTCAGTCTACTTCGCAATTGTTCATAACTAACGAAATATATAACGGTGGCTGGTAAAGCTAGAATCAACGTTGGACTTAATCCACTCCACAGCGACGATACGCCTTCGTGACGAGATATTTTCACGAATGCATCCTGCGCAGAAGGGATAATAAATTAGAGAAAATGATTTCTACAGCAGTCGAATCACTGATAGTGAGCAGAGATACTCACGAGAGTGCCGGAGAAGTGCCCCGGACGAGAATACCAGTACGTTTGAGATGACGAAGGACACGGGCAATAATGATCCATCAGTCCGTTACAGTACATGAAACACTTATGAACGACAGAAGTAGTTCTCTGTTGAGCTTGTAATCTAACTTTTACTACATCTAAAGGAGTCACTGTAACATCAAGTATTACAATATTAGTCACACGTTAAACTCGATAAAATGATGCAATACCTAGAAAGATGCATACTTAGAAGCGAGGTTACAACAGCACCGGTACAGGCAGCTGCCATTTGCTGATAAGGAGTAATTCTAAATCTGGGATCATCTGTCAAAGCGCCAATACTCGGCAGTGCCGGCTTCGTACTCGAGTCAGACATCTTAAATTAAGTATCACAGTAAGTTACACGGAAACTAAGCGAAATTGGGTAAGAATTTAACCCTCAATAATGAACTCGGACGAGAAATAAGTGCTCGCAATACAGCAACATTTTTACCAACACTCAATAACATTTATATTGAATCGCGAGCGAATCGCGATAAACGAACAATTTTAGCGTGCATGATGCAACAGAACGATACGAAAACTTATCTTTAACACCAAGTAATCGGAAAATTTGTACGATTTACAAGGTCGACAATTTAAAATCAGTATTTCAGTAGACTGAAAAATTAAAATAAATGCACATGTGCGGACTTCAGTATGAGGGTGGGGACGGGGACGATAGATCAGCTCAAGACGAGGCATTCCAACTTTTGCGTAAGTACGAAGGCACGAATAAGAGTGAGAACTGAACTGAGAACGAAATTGGCAGTGCTTACCAAAAATCTCAAGTAAAACTGTAAAGTATTTTTGCATTTTTCGTTCGTCGATGATCGATCTTTAAATTTCAAATCTTCAACGAGGAAAAATGAGGAATTAGAAATTGAAAACACTACTTCTATTGAATATAAAATTATAATAGTATTGAATACAAAGTTGTCACAAATATGAATAACAGAATCACAATTTAATTCTCTTTGCATCGAGTTGATTACTATCTTTTTTCCTCTTCTTGACCTTATCCTTATTTGTAACGGTATCTTGTAATTTTTCAAAGAATTTTTTGGAAGACTTGGTGCTCTGTTTACCATCCACATCTTCTTGAAACTAAAACAACAATTACATCAATTTGTCAACCATCGTAACTCGTTCTGGAAATTTTCACGTGATGATCATGATGATACTTACATGAGATATCAACTTATTCTTAGACAATTTCTCCAGATCTTTTTTGAGTTTCTCTCTCTGAGCCATTCCGGGTTTCAATTTAGTTATTAACTTCTGTTTATTTTCAATGTCTTTGAATTTCTGCTTTTGTTTGATTTTCTTACGCCTTCGAGCTCGTTTTTTATCGGTGCTGGTTCGTTCTTCTTTACCAACCAGATCACCACTCTTTTTATCTACAAAATTAATTAATTATCAGCAATATTCATTCGAGATAATAGAATATTTACGAAATTCAACTAGAACTAACCTAGAACTTCTTCTGGAGCAGCTAAGGCAGCATTCGAAACAGTAACTGGTATCGCTTCCTCCATAGATAAGGCTGGTAAATTGGTAATGATTTGAATTTCTTGAGCAGCCTGAAAAAATACATGAAAATAAAACGCCTTATTTCGATCAAATAAAATAATATCAAATCAATAATCTGTACCGGTCTCGGAGTGTAATGGTAGTTTGATAAAGCATCTAATTTCATGAATAACGAATTTAATAGATTTTTTATTTGTTTATGTTCCTTCGGTTCTTCTTCCTCCTTACTCTTGTCTCCATCTGCGGCTTCTTTTTGTTTAAGGAATTCCTAAAACGGTTCATTCAATTAGAAAAATTCACAGTACGATAAACTGGACGAAGAAGTTGAACTGACCTGTTCGTAAACTTGCGCTAAACTCAGCTTGCTTTTTTCTTGATCTAATACTATTTTTTTCCTAAATTCGAGCGGTGCGTCGACCGGTTTTATTTTCCTTTCGACGTCGTCCCATGCTTTATCTTTAATTCTCTGCATAATAATATCTTCTAATTTCAACGCAACTTCTTCGGTAATAATAGGAGCTAAAACAGAAGTGAAATAAGTTTTTAGAACTAGTCCAAGACCGGTAGCATAAATAAATTAACAAACTTACCCGGCCTAACGGTAAAATCAAATTCTAAATTTTGTTCCAGCAGCGAGTTTTGGGGTCTTTTTTTGGCAGTAACTTCTCCAGTCATATGCCACGGTTTTTCTGATAACGCTTCGTTCTCAAGCTTTTCTACTTTTTCACGTAGCCTATCTTGACGTTTTTCGAATGTGGATTTTTCGACGTTCTCTTTTTCTTCGCCACTGCTTTCTTCGATATCTTCATCGTCCAAGGCAAATCTACAAGCGAGATGAATTAGTATGTACCTTCGATTTGATTAAATTTTACTAGAAAATATTCACTCACTTGACACGTTTTTTACCAGATTCGTTTTTTTGTCTTTCCTCGATTACTTTCGGATCATCGAAAAAGTCGTCATACATCGGGCCGAACTTTTTATCTTCATCCTACGAGTATGTAATAGAATCTTATGAATCACACAGTTGATCATTTACGAAACAAGATTTAAAAATAGTAGACAACCTTCGTAGTTGATTTTTCTTCATCGTCGGACGGAATATCTTGAAAGTAATCGAAAGAATCGTCTGATTCGGCATCTAGCATGTCATCTTCGTCTTCATCTTCTTTTGAACCTTCATCGATCGAATTTTCGTCATCTATATCCGTTAAATTACCATCTTCCTCGATACTATCGTTATCTTCGTCGCCAGAGGAATCGTCTTCACTGCTACCTTCTCCGTTTTCGATTTCGTCTTCAGAGTCATCTTCGTCATCTAATCATACGGTATTATCATTCGATTATCATAAACTAACGGATTCTTTATTATTACAAGCGATACTACGATCAGTACCTGAAGGAACTACGTCGTTGTTCGACAAATATTCGGAGAACCGACTGCTTAGTTTATCAACAATGAACTGGTTTTGTAATTCAATCTGTTGCCATATTTGCTCAGTATCGAAATTATTTATAATTAGATTGGGTAAAGTTGCACAATTTTTCTCAGCTGCGTCTTCGGTTTGCTTTGTCAGATCGTACAATTCTTTCAATAAAGGTCTCACTTTACGTTCCAAGTCGGTTTGTACACTGAAAATATAGTCAATTTTAGGACAACGAAGTATACTGGACCAAAGTACTCGACATAAGAAATTTCGAACGTTGTGACTCACCTCAGAAAAACCGTAGGATCCTTTGTGTACTCTGCGAACTTGTCGATAAGTTTCGAATTATCTTTAAACTTCATTTTTCAATTTAAATGCATTGTATTAATACATTTTTTAATTAAGAGTTTGAGATCACAAGTAACTTTTCTCTTTCAAAAATGTGATAAGAATTAAGAATTATTTTTTTTAGTTTTTTTTTACATGTGCTTCTGAACGACCTATGCAGTAAGGACAATGCCAAAGTTTTTTCGAACTTTGTTATGAGCAAAACAATTCTTTTCAAACATCTCTGTAAACCATTTTTTTTTTTTTTTTAACTCGTACTTACTCGTACTTAGTTTACTTCATAACAACGCGATAATTTTTCCCTCTCTTTAAAACAGTAAAATAGTAATAATTTAATGAAGTCAGCACAGTTTAGTATACTGTATCTCTACACATATTATTATCGTTTATTGGTTTTGATTTCTGATATCAGAAAATAACAATAAGTAGGTAGTATTCACCTGCATAGGTACCTAATAGTAATATAACAGATTTTCGTAAGGCCTTCTCTCACAATGGCAAGCATTAAAATTGAAATATTTTGAACACAAATTAGTATACAAAATGATAAAAAAGGCCACTACTATCACTCCTATTACGATGAACAATCCTATGAAGTGTAAGTTACTATGATGTGAGGCTACTTCAGGAGTTGGTTTGACTGTATGTTGCTCAGAAAGTTTTCTTATCGAAATTGTTTCAATCGATGAACTATTGGCGAATTTATGATGTGACGAATTCTGCTTCGTTGGTAAGTCACTGGAGGAATCATTACATGTAGAACTTGTACAAGCTATAGAATTCGCCTGTTGCGACAAAAAAAATTAAGCAATTAGTGCACGGAAGGATACCATTACAATAAGGCGCACCTAGCTAGTAGCTACCTACATGTAATTCAACTTGACCAAATGACTGTATTAGGAAATTTTAAAAAAAGGACTGAGAGACATTTCTAACTCACTTTTAAGCTTGAACCAGAAGTGATGAGAATAATGACAATTATAAACAAACACTTTTCATTTCGAATTCGATACATTACGGTAGGTATTCACTTACTCACACCAAAACACAATCTCAAAAAACCAAATCACCGATGCATAAATCAAACGACTTTAAAGACTTAAAGTTTGCAATTTACCGCCATACTTGGGAGTAAAAAAGAACGGATAACAATTGCGAAAAAACATCAAGCAGTATCATCAAGATAATGAACTTGTCGCAAAGCAACGATGATTTTGTTATAAAAATGAAAAATTATCCACATAGAATAATATGAAATTATCAGAATGAACTGATCGCTTTATCTTGTGGGGAAAAAGGAAATAACATAAGCTACCAGATGTGATTCTTTTTAACACCAAATATCCATAAAATACGTGATTATTTTTATCAATATTCGAAGCTCCCATATTTAGAAATTTCCAACCTTCCTACATAGTACATTCGTTCGTGTTTATCAACGCTATTTTCTAGCTCTGTGCGTAGCTATAATAGAGAATCATTGTGGGACATTTTCTAACAAAAATGCATGAAAGTAGGTATGTAGTATGTACAGCTACCTGTACTGTAACTACATACCTTGGTCGGTATAGCTAGGTAGGTAACTAGATTCTCATCTCTGGGGCTCCGGAAAAAAGAATCTTTTAGAGTATCATAAAAATATCAAAACACGGTACCTACAATAATTAATTCTGATTAAATCATCGCGTATCGTAAAAACGCAAAAAAGTTCTTTAGTTGAGAGTGGGGATTGGGAACCTTCAATGACGGACGCTAGGACACCGCGAACGTTGCTACTACTTTACACACACAACTTTAGTCACAAACCTGATATCAGGTTTTAGGCATAGGTACGTCGACGTGTGGTTGGTCTCTGTAGTAGTGAAATAGTGATGATACCAGTGAATTAACTGGACAATGTCGGTTCAAGTGACAATGCAGCTGGTTAATCGCGATATTTTCCATTTGTCTTAAGTAGTGGAAGCTCGCACAAAACGTTTGCGAATCAACGATATTCTTCGGTTGCGGTGCGGTGTGTTCGAACGTTGAATATTAATTGGTATGTTGGTACTGTTGGCACGTTTAATTTTAAATAACTTTTTGCCATATTTGTGCTGATTTTAAAATACGATTTTTATTACATTCTTTATTCGCAGTGCAAAGATTGACTGCCAACTTCTTGAATTTGGAACCGTCATCAGTTGTGAGTTGACGTCACAATTTTGTTTCAAGTAATCGATTGTTATACGTATATAAGCTTCGTTCCACCACGATACACGATGTCATCTTACTATACCCACCCCGAAGTAGGGATTGGGGACCTCCAAAAAAAGAAAAAAAGAAGAAAGAGGTCCCAAAACTGGAATCAAACTTCCGCTTCCAAAAGTTTAACAGAAGATAAAGTCATCACATTCCTGGACCAGTACTTCACCGACTTCGAGCACAATTTACGAGACAACAATTTCGAAAAAATGAATACATCCCTGGTTAAAAACCTGATCACAAAGTTCAGCAAAATATTCGATCTATGGGAGCAGAACCTTATTTTTCAAAAATCAATCGATCAAACAGAAGTAGAAAATATCTACAAATCAATGCACCATATTTTCGGTACCGGCCACGATCAAACTTACGAACCCATCGATACGGGCGATTTCACTCTAGAGTGTAACCGCTGCGGGGAAACGTTTCCATTACGGAATAACAACTGTCTGTATTCGTACGAAGTACATTCGCTGTCGGAGGAACATTTGGAATTCATTCGGAATTTAAACGACGACGACGAGGATGGCAGTAGTGCATCGTCTGCGAAAAGCAATATCTGTAACGACGATTTCGACTACGTAGACGGTTACGAGCAGCTTTTCATTATTGCTCGTTGTAATCTATGCTACAATCGTATTTCGTTCGGCGACTTGAATTACGAAGATCAGGAAGCAGTGGTTGCCAAAGCGATCGCGGTGCATTTAGAAGCACCGTCTCATCGTCGTAACGTTAGAATATTCAGAGAAAATAAGAGATACGTCGAAGAAGTTGACCTGAAGAAGAATATTTTCAAGTGTACGTTATGCGAGCGCAATTCATTTTTTGATGCATTAATCGAGCATTTTGAAAGCGGTGATCATCGACGCAAGGTTGCAGATACTGCAAATAACGCGCCAGACGTTAGAATGAATTCGAAAGTAGATCGCTTACCGGCATTGCAGCCGTACTTGAATAACGCGAGTATGAAATTCAAGCATAATACTCACGAAGACGAAGAGGGTGTGTACGCGAAATTGGCTAAATTATGCATCGATAAAGAAAAACGCGAAACCGTAGCTGGACCTGCCATATCAGTAAATAGCGTTATCGCGAAGAAACAAAAGCAAAATAACGCCCCAGCAGTACAAGTACAAAATGATTCTATTTCTGTATTCGATGCAAATTGTTTAATTATCAAGAATCAGACTATCCAATGTAAAATTTGTTGTGCACAACTCAAATCAAAGTCGTGCTTTATCACCCATTTTTCTGGTGGACTGCATTCGAAGAACTTTAAACTATACATATCTTGTGTTGGCGATTTCGTGAGACATAGTTATGAAGAACTACAATGCACTTTGTGTAACTATCAGGCAAAAAAGTACAGATCACTTTTCAAGCATTGCAGATCGATCAGTCACCTTGAGAAGCTGAAGCATTCAACAACACACCACTTTCCGGATCACATCATACAGAGAAATACTGCGGAGAAAATATGGTGTCCGGATGACCACTGTACCAAAAACTTTTCAGGTGTTTCGCAGCTGCTAGTACATGTGAGGTCGATTCATGGAATTCACGTGAAATAAACGAGGTTTTTTTTTTTGTTTTTTTCATGACTTATGAGTAAGTACCTACTTGAACTTCAAAAATTGACTTAGGTAAGCCTTCGCTCGAGATTCGCAAAAATTACTCGAAATTTTTTTGCTGGATTTTAGAATTTTTGGGGAAATTTTTATCTATTTTCATCTAGTCACTTGTGAATTTTTCTAAAAATAGACTACCTACTTAAAAATTATCCATGGTCGCAAATACTCACATCGGGGGAGCGACATAAAATAAAATTATTAAAAAAAGAAAAATTGTCCTGATTTTGAATTATTTTTGTTCGTTAATTAATCATGTCAATTCCTATTTTGAGAGCTCTTTTTGTTTGTTGAACGATAGATTATCTCACCAGCAATAATTAGATAAGTAATGCGAGCTTCGTTAATCAGGTACTTACTCATGATTATTATATTATTAGTTACCCATCTTCTAGTACTAGCTAGGTATATGTGGGTATTATTAAGACGGTTGTAAGTGCTACTCTATGTGTTTTATTTTCTTAGGTACACCTTTGTGTTGTGAATTGGTTCTATTCAGAATTATGTTCTTATATCTACTTACCTATTAATCATGTATTTTCATTTTTCCTGCATACCTATAGTTACCTACTTGCGATGTTTAGGAACCACTCGCCATAGCAAATAGGTAAGCAAGTAATTTTTTAAGTCATTTTTTTTGTATTTCTGTAATCGTGAATAATTCATCTCGTTGAATTTTGATTTTATCTATCGATGTTTGATCATGAATACATTTTATTTGGTTTTTTCTTTGGTTCGTGAGTTCTTCATTGTTTTTTTGAAAACGTAACCGTCATTTTAAATTGATGCGCAGGTACTTCATTCACACGAGATTAATTTGGAGAAAATTAAAGAACACAGAGACAATTTCACATTTGTTACAAAAAATATACGTAAATATACCTACATAAGTTGAAATCAGCCCGAAAGCAATGAATAATTATTATGGTATAACCGTTTAGCCATGTCAGAATTATTGATAAAAATTTTTTTTTTTTAAATGTAAGCTGGTACAATGTCCCTAATACAATCTGGCATGTTTAAACACATCAACACCGTGAAAACATCCTTTACGATACAAAAAATAACTAACGCCTGCAACAATAGTTAGAAGACTGGCACAAACTAAGATAATTCTGATCGGATGATGACGAGGAATTTCGGAATGATCGATCCAATGACCATTATAATCGTAATTATAACCTAAATAAGCTTCGGTATTATTACGACACCAGTTGTTTGTGTGATGATCGTTCAAATTCGCGCAAACACAGTCTGCTCCCGTTTTGTTGAAATAACGAACATGCATCAAGCAAATACCACCATTGCATCCCCAGTGGCACGGATGCAGCATCTATAAACGAAAGGAGAAGGCAATTAGGCTACTGTCATCAGAAAAATAGTCATTTATTTCCAACGCGTAAGTACTTTTGTAGTCTTCTCCGAGTAACTGTATCCATAGATTTTGAAAACCGGATCCGTATAGTTGAACGCAATTTTGGGTATAATTCTAGTTCCGGGAGAAAAATAGATATAACGATTGCTCGGAGCAGAATTGGTAGAAATGGTATTGTTGACGTTCCAGTAAAGGTAACGAGCATTGACGGTGATGGACGTATATTCCATTCTCAAATCTGATTTGAATATCTGGTTGAATACAAAGCATATTGCACCATTAATTACGACCGTATATTTCGAATTCGAGTTTAGATAGTAGGTACCATAGATTGGATATTACTTTTCTGCCACCTCCGTCGAGTCTGATCATTTCAATTTTACGACGAGAGCTATCCAACCAGTATAATTTTTCGGCTGCTTCGTCGCAGGCGATGGAATAAATATTACCCAGTCCTTCGCTTATGAAATCGTACGCGTTTTGACCGTTCATATCTGCTTTTTTGATAACAAACCCGTACTCTTCACTTTGCATCGACCAAAACATCGTTCTGCGAAATTGTTTCAATAAGATATCAGACCCAAGCTGCATACTCGATCCTCATCGATTCGTTTAAAAGATAGATAGGTACCCTAGTCTAGGAGCTAATGCAATACTAGTTCCTATATCAGACAGCTGAACCACTTCAATGCATAATTTCCCGTCATTCGTACACGCAGCAATATGACTCTTTCCGTTATCGATAAAATACACGTTTCCGGTTCGCCAATCGACGTCTATAGCGTCCACTCGATCGATACCTGAGAACAGAATTCATCGAATATCGTTCCCCATAACTTGAACCAAGAACACAAATAGGTAGAGGTAAAGCCATTGAGGTAGGTTATCGTACCCTCGCTAACGATAACTAGGTTTTGTCCAAAATCTGCCTCGCTCAGAGACGTCTTCTCGATTACTTGACGATTTTCGTAAGCTCGCCCACAGTACACGTACTCGTTACCGGCAGCGATCGCTGTTATCGAGCTCTCCGTCTCTTTAATCAACCTGCTCGTCTGATTATTGTACCCTTGGATACCTCGGATTCCTCCTTTCGTCGTGTAAATTAACCAGTTTCGATTTTTTTCTGAAAAATGCAACCGAAATTAATATCTACGTATAATATTCGTCGGTATCGAGAATTTCAACTAGGTATTGCAGCTCTGTAGGTATTTACGTACCTTTTTCTTCGCAGTAGAATGATTGGAAAAGGGTGTACACCGGGGTGAAATTTTCTTCGCAAGAGCACTGATTCACGTCGTGATAAGCGACGCATTTTTGATCGCAGTAATTTTTAGTGGGTGTGCACTCCAAGATATCTGCTCAAATTAAACAATTAGTTTTATTCACCCTTTGAATTTTTTCCCGAAATTTATCAAACAGGTTCACTCGAATTTTCAAGAAAAAAATTCACAACGATTCAGGGGGGTAGGGACTCCATAGCTTTTTTTCAAAAATTTTACCTAGGTAATTTTTGGCTGAGTTATATGCTCCTATGAAAACTTTGAGCCGCCATTTTGTAATGAAAAGTCAAAAGTGAAATTATTATTATTTTTTTTAAACTTTTTATTTATTGGTATGTAATCATACCAGAAAATTTTCAATTATTTTGAGATGGAGGGGGATTTCCAAAAAAATTACAACTGACTCTTCCAATCGTGTAATCGAACTTGAAACTTGAAAACTTTCAAAAAATTTTTGAATTTCGTTGAAAAATTGGTTTGAAGAAATTTTTGCAAGGATCGAGTTATCACACTTCATTTCAACCAGTGGCACGATTTTTCACTCATTTCTCATTTTTCAGGGAGTCTCAAAAAAATACAAGTAATTTTTCCCCATTTTTTTTTTTTTTTTTGAGTGTTTTGGGCCAAAAAAGAGATTTTGACGAAACTTACCCCAAAAGGTCAGTCATGATGAGAAAAAATATGGACAATAATTTTGAATCTTCCCTCCCTCCCCCTCAGAACAATATTTTTTGCGTAAGGTCCAATATGTATTTTTTTTTCTCCACTTATTTGTTTTTCGTCATTTTTGCATGAAATAATTTTTCTGCAAAATTCAAAAAATTTTCAAAAGTTTTGTTGCTCAAATATCAATGATTTGAGAGAAATGTGGCGGAGGGAACGCAAAATGATTTAAAAAATGATTTAACCACGAATACGTAGGCAGATATCCAGAAGGTTTGATTTAATACTTATGATATGAGAACGACGCGACGCCAACATGTGCCACTCAGGTTTTCATTACAACGTCCGACTGCTGAGGGAAGGGAAGGGGAGGGAAGCGATCATAAAATTTTAGTCTTTCATTAGATACGATTGAAATGTTCTCTCCAAGTTCAATAGGTATCCAAATGAATAATTTTTTTCTTTTTCTCGAATTTGTCCCAAAACAATTTTTTCTTCTTTCACCAAAAGGTATTATAAGTTGAAATTGAAATTATTCGTAAATGATCAATATTGATCATCGTTCCTTCACGACGAGAACGATATCTAACCTTTATGCACATCGGCGTATTTCTGAGTCTCCGGATCGTAAAAGCAATGGGGTCCATCGGGGGTGCGAAAACAGGCATGATGGCAGTGGTTGCATTCTTCATGATCTAATCGAAACGAATAAAAAAAAGGGTACAAAATGAAGCTGCGACAATAGGTATTCATAACGTAAACGTAGGTGGTACATATTCCAATTGAGTTCATCTCGCTTACCGTAATCGTCGCACTTGGCACCTTCGTCGGATCCGTCTAAACAGTGCGTTTCTTCGTCGCAAACTCGGCTCAGATCGATGCATTTTAATTTATCGTGGCATAAAAATTTACCACTGGTGATGTTACAGTTATTGTCTACGGCAGTTTCGTGGACTGAAATCAAACGGAAATAACAAGAGATAATAATAATAATATTACGGGGGAAATGTGGATAGGTAGGTAGACGGACGATGGTCACTATGAATGTCACCGCAAACATACAGCAAAATTGTTCGTCCGAGTTATCCTCGCAGTCTGTCCTATTATTGCATCGAACGGTTATATTCAAACATTTCTGATCAGATTGGCACGTGAAAAACCCTGATCCACATTTCGTCTACGTTGGTTTTTAAAGGGGCAAAAAAAAAAAAATGAGAAATAAATTGACCGTTCATTTAATGCATACAGTAAGTACGAAGGTGAAAAACACTACGGATGTGTAAAGAGGTACTAGTGAGGTCCCAACACAAAATGGTACTAGTGAGGTCCTGAGTATTATTGCATTTTTCTTTTCTAAACTGTATTTATTTTCCTTGTGGTTTTATCATAAAATTACGTCAGCATTGTTGCCAAGTAGCTCTCTTCGAGCTATACGCGGTGAG
>FIZT01019439.1:0-11393 GCA_900065295.1 Paracoccus marginatus | reverse complement strand
GTAACTTGGGTAGGTACCTATTTCCTGTATGAGGTTTTGATTTTCAAAAAAAAAAATCAACAATTTTTTTTACTCCAGCATATAGATCTCCGTCGCATAAAAATTTTCAAAAAGTAACCGTCAGTTTCTTCCCGGGATTGAAAGGGTTAAGTACTACTTGGCACTAAAGTATCGTCTATGAATACGGCCCTAAATCTTTTCAAAATCAAAACTCGAGTAGAGTAATGAGTACGAAAATCGAAAAAAATGATCAATCTATCGAAATCGTAAAATAATCAACTTTATCAAAATCAAAAAATAATCCATTTATCGATATCCAAAAATTAATCGATTTATCAAAATTGAAATAACTTCATCACAATAAAAAATAGAATTCCATATACCAAAATATGATCGATTTTCTCAAACATGCATCTATTTATCGAAATCGAAAAATAATCGATTCGTGTAAGCTGAAAAATTTAGATTAAATAAAAAATTCGTGGAATCGCTGAAAAATTTTGTCGATTTCCCATGATCGAAACTTGAAATTTGAAATCTGAAAACCGAAAAAATATCGATTGATCGAAATTAGAAAATCGTTGATTTATTACAGTCGAAAATCTCCAAATTAATCTATTAAAATCGAAAATAATCGATTTATCGAAGTCGAAAATGAATCGATTCAAAAATTGATATCTAAATCAAGAAAAAAATTCAGGAAAATTTCTGAAAACTGTGTTTCGTTTTTATTGTTTGTACTCGTATATTTGTAGTTATTAATAACAACTCATGAAAAATTATTCGCCTTCAATTCGTCAAATAATTGCCATGAAAAAATTTGGCGAGGAAAGAGGGGGGGGGGGGTATTAATTCATCCTACTGCATTGGTCAACGAAGAAGGGAAAAAATTGATAACTTTTCTGAGAAATATGTTAACGACTGCGGATTGACATTGACAACACGTGCGTAAATCAATTCAATCATATTTTTTATTTTTTCATTTCGAACGTTTTAGAAGAATAAAGAAAATCAAGTTTCCTCGGTCGAAGTAAAAATTGAAAGAAAAAATACCTATACTCTAGAATGATATCGTCTCCGTTTATCGACGGGACGTACGTAATTTTCCCAGTGAAGCCAGATTTGAAACGAGACACGAAGATTGATGAACTTTCCAACACTTTGGTGGACATTGTAAAATATCGTGTAGTTGTCGTTTACTTCTTAGAAACGACACGTTTTTCGAATTATCCATACCACGGGGGGAAAATTACACTTGTACGTTGAAACGTCCTTGTCGAAGCTGCAGGGGAATCTTTTCTGTTGCACTTCTGCCATCGTGGAACAATCGCCGCGCCATGCCATTTCGTATACTGATATAATGTAATTGTACGTAATAAAGCAGAGGAGCTATTAAATACGCGTGGGTACGTCGGTGACCCGCGATCCGATCCGGCCACAGATTCTACGTACACCTCACGTACACCTTTCGTAACGGTTGAGAATGTGCGAAAATCTGCAGCCATCGTAGCTGAACCGAGAAGTATGCGGTTGTTATAGATGAAAAAAAAGAAGAAGTTTCGGCAACGAGACTAATCGATTGAGCTATACGTATAATGGTCAAGGTGATGAAGGTAAAAAAAAGAGAAAAAGAGTAATAAAACGACTCGTATCAGCCAACATATACAAGATGATCTTCGCTACAGCGAGAATGATTTTAATATACTCTCGGCGGCCAGAACAGCGGAGAAGATCGCGATAGCGAATGCATAAGCTATACAGAAGCGTTCCTACGCAGGAGTGTATTCCCAGCTGCGTAGACTGGCAGACCGTATTAAATATGGAAAATTGTTCGCGGTTCGGTAGCTTCACCGTGATCATAATAATCCATCTCTCCTAGGACGGATGTTGAGTTCGCACCAGTTTGATATTCGTTGTTTTTTTTTTTGGTCGTTTTTTTCGCTGATGCCTGTTCGATGTGCGGCAATGAGGCCGATGAGATGAGGAGAAAGTACACAATGTAGGGGAATTTTTTCGACCGATTATTGGCCACCGTACGGTCGTTCCCGCTGACCCGAGCACCGCGACGCCGACCGTATTTGTACGAAGGGCGGTGGTTTTTACGATTTTTAAACGATTCAATAATGGTAATAATTCCCTCGTTGGTAGGTATATTAATAGCGTCGCAATTCACTCGTGTAGGGCGGCGCTCTCAACAGCTCGGCGCCTATTTTCCACCTTATTCGAGTGCGAAAATCAACATCAGCAGATGCGAAATTAGCTTCATTGTTTTTCAAACGACAGATCAAGTGCTTTGAATAGCTTTTTTGTTCGGAAATGCGAAATACGTCAGTGATGAGAGCGAAGGATTCTTTTCTTATATTCGTTGTTAGCCTGCTGCTGAGCTCGTCGAAAGAGAAAGGGTTAAGAGGGCAATGGTCCTTATAAGAATTGCTTCGTGTTCGTCGTAAAAATTTCTTTACCAGGTTTTTATGAATCTAGCGAGAATTTTTATTATTTTTTCGTAATATTAGTTATTCGTTATTGATTTCTTTTCCCGATCGATTTCAATTTTTTTATGATTTTACAGCCTGCTGTAACGTAGATGGTAGCTCTAGCTACCTACATTTTTTATTAGGTGTTCATTTTGCGGTAGCAGCGGTGCTAGCTTAGCATAGAAGGTCCAACGAAAAGAAGGTTGAGTTGATAAAAACTAAATCAATTTTTGGAATGAAAAAGAACAGTGGTTACGAAAATGAAAAATGATGACGACGTGTGAAATATGTATCAAATAAAAAATGTCAGTTGCCAAAAATTTTATATTTTGAAAGAATTTTTGATTTTTGAAAAAATATTAAATCTCTTCTAAAAATTTGAAAATTCTCCAAAAATTTAAATATCGCTTCAGTAGCTCAAAATTGAATTTTTGAAGAATTTTTATTTTTAAAAAAGTGAAAAAATTCTCGATCATTAAATTTAAGAAAAAATCAATTTTATCAAAAAAATTTTAATTTGCAAAAATTTTTCAAGGCTTGAAAAATTTAATTTTCAAAGGGGGTTCCTCTCTTCAATTTTCAATTTTTTTCAGTCCTTGCCATAATATACGTAATATTTTGTACTGCCATACTGAAGCAAATTTTTGCATTTTTGAAAAATTTTCAAATTGAAAAAATTTTTATTTGCAAAAAATTTTTGATTGAAAAAAAAATTCATTCGTGAAGAATTTTGTATTTTTTTTTTCAATTTCAAATTTAAAAAAAAATCATAAAGAAGACCAAATCGTTTGAAAAAAATTGATTGCCCTGAAAAAATTTTTTGCGAATTCCTGGCTCACCTATGGATCGTTCTTTGGCTCATCCACCACTACTAATCCCACTCCTGGCCAGGATTGCCTTGAAACTTGAAAATTTTGTATTTGGTAAAAAAAATTCACACGCCACCCTCATAAAAAACACTTAATTGCACCTGCAACGTAAATCGACCTTTTTCCCATTTAATTTTTTCCTGAAATGAAGGAAGAGTGTAGGAAAAACGACCGAGAAAACCGTGGTAAAAATCCAACTGACATATTGAGCCAAGGGTTATCGAGCGAGCCAGGGTAGTGCCTGGTTTTGTTGAAAAGAAAATGATGTTTTTGTTCGTGTTCAACACACGAGTACACGAGAAAAAGGAATACACAGGTACCTAAGTGTTGTTGTAACGGACACGACAAAACAGGTGTTTGCAATGTAATTAAAAAGCTGCCCTGCGTACGGTTCGTATACGAGCCTGGCAGTAATAATGGGAAGAGAAAGAAGACTGCACCACGGTAACGGTTAAATAATATAGGTACGAATTTTGACGTAGTGGGAATTTTTTTTCTCGTATTTACGTAACATTCGTATATATGCTCATTTATTTCCGGTCCTTATTGATTTTTCCGCTGGCGGCTGATTCGATTACGTAACAGTGAGTAAATTAGGTAAATTGATTTCGAAGTCGGTCGAGGAGCTAACGTACACCAGACTATGAATGAGACGGATGATAATGTAATGTAAAAATTCAATAGTTCGGTACCATATTAACTGTCAAGACTGAAAAACACGAGTATCATCTTGAAATGAAAACGAGCTACTTGGATTATATTTTTTCGAAATGATTCTTCGGATCTTTCTTTTCATACCTTACTTATTATTGTGACGAACTGTTTCGGCTCTACTGGCCGACCATTGGGATACATGAATTGATACGTTGCTTGTGTATTATAGATGCACATTTACTCTAAAACGTACACTCGTGCACGATTTTCTTTTCATATGCGAGTAATGAATGTAGTATTGTGATTTGTATGTACGAGAGAAGGCTTTCAAACGTCGCTCGTCTTTCCGAATACGAGAATCAGACTCTCTGGCAATTCGACTTCATACCTCCGATATTTATTATGTACCTACGTATGTACGACTCGACACTGTGTGGGGATGAATTACCTGCTTAATTACACTTTAATTCTCCGTAGACGTTATGTGATAACGATTGGGAATTCAATTCCAATATGTTTTACAGTTCGCTCTAAAAGTTTCGAGAACTCGTACAGAACGAGAGCTATACTGAATCGACTCCTTCGAGAATATACATAAGAAAGGAAGCAAACAACCTAGAGAAGTTCTCTTCTCGCAGCATTTTCTGCCATCGGTATAGTAATCAAAATCGGCTTAAATTTAATTACAGTATTACGTGGTTTGTAGTACGTAGCTCGCTATTCTTAGGGGTGGCGATTTTTCTTGATTTTGCCGACCCCTTTTGTAGCATCTGTTGGATGGTCGTTGTTTCCGCTACGTTACGTCGTGTCGTGTCGCCTTCCATCGTCAGTTTTTGTACCTTCGAAGCTTCCGATAATTAAGCTCGGGAAATGAATTATTAGTGCAGTTAATAAATTGGTATCGTGGCTGAGCACGATTTTTGCACCGAGAAAACGATAAACTTTCATATAAAGTTGGGCCCGGTGTTATTACGCAATGAGTAGGAAATGAAAGAAAAGACGGAGCAGCGACGTTGAATTAATAAGTGGGCGATTTATTCCTACAAATAGTACGTGTACAAGTCGAAAATGCTCTTTAAATTATTAATTATTGGTTAATTACCGAAGATGGGTGCGTTTTCTGGGGGTTTCTCGCGACTTCAGATTACCGAAATGTGCGGTTTCGTGTTGAATAAATACCGCGAAGGGATGAATATTTGGAGAATCAAAAGTAGGGTGTGGTTGATGGCGGTTTTATTGGCGATAAATGACGATTAGAGTGATTAAACTGAAGATTACAATGGCAATTTTGAGAAGTTATCGTGCAATAATGTTTTTTTTAGGAGGGGGTAGTTTTAGAAGTGTCGTCAATTTTATTAAAATGAAGCAATTCTCCATTTTCTACGAGTCTTGGTTACAAAATATTTTCACCAACAAATGGCTTTGTTTTTTTGGAATTTTTCATGAAAAATTTTCAAGAACAATTTTTTTGCAAAAATTTAAAAAAAAAATTGTCATTTTCCTTTGAAAGTTATTTAAAAAATTCTACGAGAAACTATTTTAGTTTTTCAAATTGAAACTTGTAATTTTTTGAATTTTTTTTTTGAATTTTCTTTCAATTTTTATTGATTTTTTAAAAAATTTTCCTCCGTTTTTTTTCAATTCGAAAAGTTGTAGAATCTATAATTTTTTTCAATTATTGTGATTTTTTTAAAAATTAATTTTCACAATTTTGCCCAAATTTTTTTAAATACTTTTTTCCTGGATCTTTTTTATGAATTTTACTTTGAAAATTTTCACGAATTTTTCAAAAAAAAATTTCTGTTTAAAAAAAAAAATATAATGAAGATTAATGTTTTTTTTTTCTGGAATTTCTGTGATTTTTTTTTCAAGATTTCATAAAATTTGGAAAAAAAAATTTGAATTTTTAAAAATATTTTCATTTTATTTTCATTTTTTGCACTTTTTTTTATTGATGAAACTTTTTTTTAAAAATTTCCATAAAATTTTTTCTGATATTTTTTTTATATTTCTGAATCACAAAGAAGAAAATATGAACATTTCTCGAATATTTTTTTAAAATAAAAATTTAGCATCCATTGAACTTACCCCTTTATATATCTCAAATACTAATCATCTCCTCTCATTTCTCTTTGTCCACAGTACCGACAGCGGTTGGGATAATCCTTTCCGACCCGATGGCGACCTATCCAAAGAAGCTGACGAAATAGTCGAACTGATTAAAGAAGGCAAACCCATAACGCCGACGCAGAACAACCCGTCGTCCAAGCTACTGCACGACGCTCACGACGGCAACGCGACCATTGCAGACAAATCTAACCTAGCGTCCAGTCCGAAAGGATCGAAAATCAACGGTTCAGCCAAGCTGGAAAATTCTATAGTGACCGGAGTAGAGGTGCAGCACGGTACGACGGCCACGCCAACCGATGGCACGCAAGTCGAACACGTAGTCATTAAGAAAAAACCAAAATGCAAATGCTGCGTGGTACAGTGAAAGCAAACACCCTGGAAACCCACAGGTGTACCTACCTAGACCCATACTACATAAAATAAAGCTATATTGTTATACGCGATACGGTGTCATATCGAGATGGAAAACGAATAAACAAAAATACCTAGGTATATTATATTTTGCCATCATCGCTGGAGGAAATTTTCACAAGATGTTTTACGTACTTTCTTTTCATAATAAGGAAAAAAATTTTCCATACGAACAAACAATTTTATTCAAGGATATACATAGCTAATTTAAGCGACCAATTACGTGTGTGCGAATGTGTTTATGTTTGCAGATCGGCTATACATTTTAATAACAACAACATACGTTACCATACTGTGTCATTCTATTTATTCTCTCGTTTATTTCTTCATTTCTCTATTTTTTATTTGTCAAAAAACGCCAACGGCGTGCCGCAAATTGTACCCAAGAAGCGCCTCTTCTCTTATATAGTTTTCTCTTCTTTCTTTCTTTCTTTCTTTCTTTCGTTTCGTTTCGTTTTTTTTTTTGAGTTTGTTTTTCGTTTTGTAAGTCTGATACAATTTAATTGTTTGGTGCAGTTCCTATACGAGTGATATGTAAATGAGCGTGTTTATTTATTTATTTATTATTTTTTCTCTTTTATTTTCTCTCTTTTTCTCCCTCTCTCTGTCTCTGTCTCTCTCTCTTGCTCGCTACATCAGAAATATACGATTATGTAGTATAAAGGTATGAAAAATTTCGTTGTATATTTTTTTCGCCTAATGCAACGATAAACGAGTTATGCAAATCGAACGTGAATTTTTTCTTTCTATGCCCAGGGTCGAAATGAGTATTTTTCGAAAGTAGGGTGGGGGAAGGGGTTAAGTATGTCACCGAATATCTTGATCAGAAATATGGTATTTTGGCCGGAATTTCGTTTTATCATTGTATCATAAATGTTTTCTAATTTTTTGTATTCTATTGTATTTTTGATTTTATATTTCTTTTTTTTTGTATTGTGACGGATTAATTTATTCGAATATGCCCCTGGTTCTTTTTCTTTCCTTCTCGACTTTACAAGAAGTTATATGTATAGATATTCTATGCATTTGTATCGACGTAGGATACAGCAGCGTTACAACTGTGTGATTTGTATGTGATTAGTACGAATTTGTGGTGTGTTGTGTGTAGCCGACGTGCGAAAGCGTCAGGCAATGAGGAATAACGTAGCTATAATGGCATTTCCAGTCTAGGTTGAGTCAATAATGTATTCTAATTTAGAATTGCCATGTGAAGCTTGATTGACGAATTGATCAAAACGAAACTATGTAAGACGTGCCTTAAAAAAAAAAAAATTGATAGGAAATATTTTTGGCTAATTAGTTCTCAGAGTTCATGAAGAAAAAAATCAAGTTGAGAAATTATCTTCGCACAATTTTCTTTTAATTCGCCCCCCTTTTTTTGACGAGAATGAGGAACGAGTCGAGCTTGAAATTCGCGCGAGGTATTGGACCAAAACGGTGTAAATGTAAAGGTCGTTCGCTCGACGTTATTTTTAATTTCGCATTTATGGAAGCACTTTTTATCGATTTTTCTCAGTTTTTCTAAATGTCATCAAAGTAACGTCCTGTTTTGTATTTTTACACATTTTTTTTTTTTTTTTTTTTTTTGTTACCTACATTTTGAGTCCACCTTGGTTCACACAATCGCTTGTTGTGTCGTACAAAATGCTATCGAGGGTTTTTCTAAAAAATTCATTTACAATTTGGAACAGTTTTTTACAAAGTTTGTATAGATTTTCTTTCTTTTTTTTTTTGCGAATTGCGCTTGTCCATGTTTTATATACGTAGTTTCGAGTATGATTGTCTTCCAAAATGCATCAGCTATATGTTTTTATTGTGTGTAGTTGTACCATTAATCCAGTGTTATGTATTGGACAGATCACGAAAAAAAAAAATCAATAAAAAATAGTTAATTAAGTGGCACCTTTTTACTAACAGTATCGTGTATCTTATGTGTTATCGTCTTTCTCTATACATACGAAGGATAAATATCTATGCATCGTGTGGCCTCGTACATTTATATAATGTAATCTATATGTTTAGAAAATTTGCCTCTTTTTTTTCGTTTTAATGAATATTTCGCCGAAGCCCCAGTTTACACATTTGTTTGGCTTTTCTAGTCAGTTTTTAAGACGAATGGGATACACGTCGTGTAGGTGTTTATTTACTTCGGATGTCGCCCCAAGTACACCAATTTTTTTTACCTTTGTTAATCATGAGGCAGCTTATAAGCATGTTCACATCACGATGTATATTTTTCTCAAACGAATATTGTATATTTTTTATTGAGTAGTGTACTCATGTAGAGTTATGTTAGTACATTCCTTTTATTTATTTGTGCGCGTGTAAGGTGAACATGACGAGAAGTGGATGATGTGGCGATCGTGCAAGATGGCAATTTTCTTACCTGTTGTCGGATGAAATTGTAAAACTTGTTTTTCCGTCATATTTCATGTAATAGATGATCGAATTGTCTTATTTTGTAAGATTGTAAATATTATACATGTCATTAAATTTTCAATATCGTAGTTTTTATTGCGTCCATGGAATTTTCATTGGGGTTGAAATCTGTACAAATTTTTAGGTTTGTTTTTTTCAAATGGGTGTCTTGTCGTGATATCACCTTGGTTTTTCAAGCAATTAAATGCAAAAAAATGATAATTGAAATTATTTTTTCAAAAAAAAAAACCTCTAAAATCAATCTGCGTAAGTGTGCAGCTGAGTCGATAGATTTTTTTTTTTAATAACTCAAGAGTCACCTTGAAATATCGATGTTCGTTTTTTCGAAAAAAAAAATGGAAACGTAACTCCGCATTTATACAAACAAAATCGGTATTAAATCATTACCAACCATACGTGTAGGTATGTGTGGATTATTACGCGCGTACAATCCAACCAAAAAAGTAAGTAGATATTCTAAATCACGTTTAAATTTTTCATTTCAATTAACGAACAATACCTACTACACGATACCTATGATGCTCGATGTGATCAATACACTACTGCTTGCCCTGTTGGTAAGATAAATTTCTTTTTATCATTTTTACTATCAAAAGGGTTGCAAACAATTGACATTTATTTCACTTTTCAATTTTTTAAACTCCATTTTTTCAGATCATTAAATGTGGTAAGCAATCCAAATAATTCCTTGCTTTTTTAAAATGAAGAATTGAGCACAAAATTGGGTGATCTCACTTCGAATAATTTTTACAATTAGTTTTTTGCACCCTTGATTTACAGGTGTTAGGACAGAATGCCCACCTCCTATCAACACTTGCGAAAGAGGCAAAATTTCATTTTATCTATACAAGGAGTAAGTAATCTTGAACTTAACTAATAGTAAGGTATTTAGGTTTGCACTCCAATGAAATACTAATTTGGTGATCACAAACACCTCTAAATCCCAGATTATTGCAACCTTACGAAGAACTGATTCTGGGTGATAATAATTCAATAAGAAATATTACTTTTATACCAAAAGGTGATATCAAGCTTTTAGTTCACGGTTACACAGGAAGTAAAGATCGGCCTCCTGCCATGGTAACGACGCGTAATGGTAATTTTGATTTTTGATCGAAGTTTGAATTCACTTCCACGCGCCAATTACCTACTTCAGCAACTTCCTATTATTTTTATTTTGTAATTTTTTGTTGCATGAATGTAGAATACTTGAAACTGAAAAAATTCAACGTACTGGTCGTAGACTGGGGACCACTGGCTATAGACGGATGCTATCACGATACAGCTTTCAAATGCGTCGAAATAGTAGGCAAATGTTGCGCGCAAATGGTCAACTCGATACTTGAAAATAAGCCTGAAATAAAAGAGGATAACATCCATGTGGTTTCTTGGAGCATGGGAGCTCAAGTCAGCGCCCGTTTTGCGAATGCTTTTCGGCCCAGAGTTGTTCGTAGAATTAGTGGTAGGTGTGCGCCATAAAGAAACGCAACTTTTGCTCGAGTTGAGTGTAACATTATCATTTGGAAATAGGTATGGATCCAGCGTTTCCGTTATTCACACCTGGGATCACTAAACCGCACAATATATTGAATAGAAATCACGCCAAATTTGTCGACGTTATGCACTGTAATATGGGTACGTTTGGAGTGTATTTTTCAAACGCCCATTACGATATTTATGTGAATACGGGAACGTTCCAGCCAGGATGCGATTTGAGTAAGATACAAATTTATTTACCTCGATACAAAAAAAAAGTGAATTTCGATTGTAACATGACTTTCACCTCTTTTCTAGCTGATGTATCTTGCCATCATCGTCGAGCTACCGAAATGTTTGCCGAATCTATAAATTCGCCGGTAAAATTTATTGCTAGGAAATGCGATCATAATTGGGTTTTTGTAACATTCAGGAAATGTGATGGCCACTCGGACAAAAGGATAGAAATAGGAGAATATTGCAAGCCGCCGGCTGATGAAAAGTGAGTCAAGCCACATTGGGTTTTTCTCCAAATATTATTATTTAGGTAATCACTTACTATTACTCATATCGTTCGTTTTGCTTTTCAAATTATTTTCTCAAAGGGATACAGGTACTTATCATATTCGTACACATGATCATCCACCATACGCTATACCGCCTGATAAAAATTAATCGAATTAATCTCAGATTCTTGGAAACGATCGATCTGGGAAGAAATTTACACCACGATTTTTTCGTGAACACCAGCATCATGTACCATTATGTACGAATATTGTATGATAATTCAGCGCATGAATTGAAGTTTTGGTGGTCTTTCCTTAGCTATATTTTCTTTTTTGTTGATTGTAATTATATATTTATTTTCATACTTTGTTCTATAAAACGCATCATTACACCTTCAAGTATTGAATGCAAAAGTACGTCTTTATTGGCAACC
>FIZT01019438.1:0-10057 GCA_900065295.1 Paracoccus marginatus | reverse complement strand
AAAGGGCTGATAAGGGTAGTAACGCCAAAATTTTGAACGATCAAAATCAATTGGGTAATGAAATAATTTTGATATTATTTAGTAAAAAAACGAAAATCAGCTATTCTAACGCATAAGTGCGGTAGAGTTTTTTTTTTGATAAATTTGTCCTATGATGAATATTTTCCAAAAATTTTCTATTTTTCAGACTTTTTTTTTTGAACCTTTTTCAATTTTCTTTGTTCAAAGAGGTAATATTTTCAAGAAGTAAATAATTTTTTTTGACTTTTTAGTGAAAATTTTTTCCATCTTCTAATCAAAAAACTATTCATTTTCAAGGTTTCAAAAATTGAAAATTTTTTGATTTTTTTTCAAAGAAAAAGAATACCTATTTTTTCCGAAATGATTTTTTCATGGAGATAATACAGGATTTGTTTGGCAATTTTTCAAGACTTTTTTCAGATCCAGGCTTTTTTGTCTGTTAAAAGTGTTTTTCTTTTCCGAACTATTTGCATAAATTAATTCACTAAAATTATGACCATTGGTAGAATTTGAAAAAAAATTTTTCTCCAATGAAATATTTTTCAAAATGTTTACTTTGAATATTGCACCTCTCTGCCCTCAAAATTTAAAAAATCTGTTTTAAAGAATTTTTATTCAAAATAACAAAACACTTCAGAAAATTTTCATCGAGATTTAAATTTTTTTATGATTTTTTTCCGAATTTGTTTTGTTTATCGAAGGAACAAAAAAATTCAAAATTACAACTTTCAACGCTCATTTTAATGATAATCGATTAACTCAGTATACATGGTCATTTCTTACGGAAATCCTGCCGTGCGTCAGCACACTATCTCCTCTTACAGCTTATTGAGTCATAAACAGCGACGAAAGAAAAAAAAAAAAAAAAACGAAAACCGACACGATCGAATCAAGACGATGATTTTCCACGTTACGTCATTATTTTCGCCAAACGTAAAATTAACTAGCACTTCGGCGAGAAAAACAAAAACAGTTTTTTAGAAAATATAATTTATCGTAGAAAAATATCAGATTTTTTCACCATGCAGTTTCCTATACGCTTACCATACTTGGCGGACGCGTAATTAATAAAAAATACAGCGAGGAGGGGCACGCAGGGAGAAAGAGTGAAAAACACTCCATTACTAACTCCGCGTCAAAACAAACCGATCGATGAAGAAAATTTCTCATCGAAGACGGAAATACCTACTAACACAGCAACAAGTTGTCGAACGAGACTGCAACGTATTTACAAATTCACCTGCCTGAAGAACCGATGGGAAAAAATACGAATAATTTGAATTTAAATTTGGCATAAGTACATTCGCCCGAAATGTGATAAAAATTGATTTTTTCACGTAACAAAAAAGCACAGGGCAAAAAGAAGACGGCCGGCGGCTCGGTCGTGTCTCGATTAGAAAAATTCAAAAGGTAGAACAATGGATTTCGAAATTACTAGAGCGATCTCGTATTTCAGCTATTTGTCTAACATGTCCGAATCAAGGTCACATTGAAAATTACCTATTAAGGTGTAAGTAAAATGGTTGAATCTTGGGAAAAAAATCAGACTGGGGCGCGTAGGTGGCTCGTACGTACGTATGTACCGCAGCATCGAGTCAGATTTACCATTACGAAAAGCGACGCCATGCCAGGAAATCGCAATACGCAGCCGAGAAAGAAATTGCCGGCTGAATTTATTACCCTTTCACGTTGGTTTTCGTAACCTCCTCGGCGAGCATAGAAACGGTCGAGAGAAGAAATTATACGCGAGGCGGTAATTATTGGTAAACGAGTTTCAGATTACTTAATTGCATGCGCCTTGTTTTTTTTTCTCTTTCTTTCTCGATCTGGTTGCCTGGTCGGTTATATAGCCGCGCAGGTTCAAGTTCAACTCTAAATAAGGGGTTTAGCAGACGCGTTACGGAGCCTACGTACGCGTACATCGTTGGCAACGGCGACTATATGTAGGTACACTTCGGCTCACCCTTATCGAAACCCTCGCTCGGTTCGCGGAAAACACCTCTAACCAGTCGGTGAAAAACGTTAAACGGTTCGAACGCGAGAAGAGAAATTCGTACGCGAGGGGACGATATAGACTCGACATCCACACGCGGACGCGGACGCCCCGCAAATACAAAAAGGGGGAAAAACCTACGCGTATCTCCGTCGGCTAAAATATCGCATCTTCGCGTACAATAGAGTATTCGCGTATAGCATACGGGATCTCTCAGTGTGAAATCGCATTTTCATCAAACCAAAATGTAAAAGTGTACACAACGATCTGCTATAGCTGCTCGACGTAAACCATAATAGAACTGTGTACCTCTACCTTTTCAAATACCAACCGAATAGCAAGGTACATTCTATGTACATTGCAAGAGAGCGACAGAGAGAAAAAACTTGATATGCCAACGATAATTTTACTCGTTGACATACTTTCCTCGTGCGATCATTGAATCAGGGTTAAATTCGCTCTCTTAATGAATTTAGACATCGTCGTGTCGAGCTCTAATGGTGTATCGTATTACCAAAGATCTATGCGCCAGTGTATTCGATTCAAACTGAGCCGAGCAGCCGAGCTGCAGCGCTAACCACCTGATGCGTTTTTTAACCCTTATTTATTCTTCAATCCTTTCTTCTTTTTACTAATTTTTTTTTTTTAAATCGAATAATAATTTTATTACGAGTGGTTTACCAGTAGATAAGAGCATCATTGCCCAGCGTTTAAGCTGAGAACTATGTTTATACTTTTGAAAGGAAAATATTTTCCAACTTTTTTAATCTTTATAAACCAAAATTTTGATTGAAAAAAAAAAATATATTTCAGTTGAAAATTTTGTTCATAAGTTTGTGAAATTCGACAGTCTTTCAGTTTTTTATAAAATGAGAACTTTTTGCAAAATTATGAAAATACAACTTTTGCAAAATAAATTTTTTTTGGCTTTTTCCATCCTAATCAATTGTTTTATTGATTTCTTTTTGCAAAATTTTCAACTTTTTGTCAAGATTAAAATTCTGTTTAGTCAAAAACTGATCCGAAATTACAAATTTTTGCAATGAACGCTAATTTGTTGCCTAGTTCTTTTTTTTAATGTAAAACTTCAAATAATTTTAAAAAATGGTAATTTTTTGAAAAATTAAAAATTTTAATAAGATGCCAATTTTTTGTTAATTCAAAAACCCAATTTTAGCCAAATAAATTTTTCACAAAACTAAGATTTTTGCAAGGTTTTCATTTTTTAAAAATCACAATTTTTTTTTTTTAGAATTTTTGATTTTTTCGAAATTGTAATTTTTTGCAAGATTTCCATTTTTTTCATTTTTTTCACAATTTCAATTTTTGTAGAATAAATTGCAAGATTTCTTTTTTTTAAATCCACATTTTTTTCAAAATTTTAATTTTCCCAAAAATTCAATTTTTCTGACATTTTATTTTTTCCCCGGTTTCATTTTTTCAAAATTTCAATTTTTTTTTAGAATAATTGATTTTTGGAAGATTTCCATTCTTTCTAAAATTTTTAATTTGTCTAAATATTTTCAATTGTTTTCAAAACACTTTTATTCTTTCAAAAATTTTCAATTTTGCGAGAAATAAATTGCGAGGTATTTTTTCAAAAATCTTTTGATTTTTTTTTTTAAATTTCAATTTTTGCAAGTTTTCTTTCAATTTTTTTTCCAGAGTTCCATTTTTTTCAAAATTTTAATTTTCTCCAAAATTTTCAATTTTTTTTTCAAAAATTCAATTTTTCTGAAATTTTATTTTTTCTTTGGTTTCATTTTTTTTTAGAATATTGATTTTTGCAAGATTTCCATTTTTTCTGAAATTTTTAATTTGTCTAAATATTCAATTGTTTCCAAAACATTATTTCTTCTCAAATTTTATTCTTTTATTTTGCGCAAAATAAATTGGGAGGTATTTTTTCAAAAATCACAATTTTTCCAAAATTCTGACGGTGAGTTTTGATTTTTTTAAATTTCAATTTTTGTAAGTTTTCTTTCAATTTTTTTTCCAGAATTCCATTTTTTCAAAATTTTAATTTTTTGCAGAGTAAATTGCAAAATTTCTTCATTATAAAACATTTTTTCTCTACAAAATTTTGATTTTTGCAAGATTTCAATTTTTTAAAAATTTCATTTTTCCAAAATTCCAAAATTTTTGCAAAATCTCCATTTTTTCAAAATTTTAATTTTTGCAGAATAAATTGCAAAATTTTTTTATTATAAAACATTTTTTCTCTACAAAATTTTGATTTTTGCAAGATTTCAAAACCTCCATTTTTTCAAAATTTCAACTTTTTGCAGAATAAATTGCAAAATTTTAAGTTTTTTAAAAATCACAATTTCTTATCAAAACTGTGATTTTATGATTTGAAAATTTGTGTTCTAAATCACACGCACCATTTCTTGCCAAATTTCAATTCATTCTCAACTTTTTGCAAAATTGGAAATTTTCACAAGATCTCAATGTTCTGCTGATACTTATAAGATTTTTTGCAGGATTTTGCAATTCCATAATTTGTAAAATTCTGCTTTTTTCCATCATTTTTTTTCTCACAAGATTTATGCGTTTGTGCAATAGTTCAGTTTTTTTTTTTTTTTTTTTTACCAAAAGTCACTTTTAAAAAAATTTCAAGTTTTTACCAAATTTCAATTTTTTTTGGAAAATAATTTTTTGTAAAAGTAGAATTTTTCGCAGAATCAGTTTTTTTTTGCAAAATTCTAAAATTTTCTAAAATTACAATCTATTTGGTAGAATTTCGTGACGAAATTTCTTTTTTCAAAATTGAATAATGAAAATACTTTACGAAAATTTGAAAATATATTTTTAACAAACATTATTTTTTTCCTTCATCTTTCATTCTGTCCATTCTCTTTCATCTTCAAGAAATTTTTTTGACAGCGTCAAGATCACGATGTCATGCCGCAACCTTCGTTTCCATCCCACGTATCTATAGACTGTTTAGTATGCTGATTATTTTTCAATTTTTGATACGTACCGAACCGATTAAACTGTCCTGTCAAATTTGCCAACAAATGAAGTGGAAGAAGTGAGATTTTCTTCGAAGATATTTGACTCGGACTGCCAATTTCTGACCTTCGGCCAGACAAACCCATCGGGGAATCTTAGCAAAATACATATGGTCAGTTCGCTGGTTGTTTCGATTTCTTTCAAGGTTACGATTACAGGTTCCAAGTACAATACTCACGATTTTAGTCAGCTTTTATTAGCCCTAAACATAACTACCATCTGAGTCCAGCGGTGATTTTCATGCGCGCTCGTTTGTCACGAGATGACTATTACACTTGGCAGGAAAAGATGAAAAATCAAAAGGAAATAGTAATTAGATGAGAGCACGCAGTGATCATAAGTGAATCAACATTTCCACAAATTTTATACCACGCAACAGCCACCTGTCTTCTTGAGGAATGCCATCCTACACATGATCTTCGACAATGACACACCGCCATCGAGTAGCGTAGAGAAGAAAAAACTCCACGCTATTCGGTGAAAAACACGGTATACTCGAAGCATTAGAACAAAAAAAATCATCGAATTATTATTCACAAAGAATTGCGTATGGAGTGAGTACTTTGCAAATAGGCGAGTACATCGAAAACCTTACCCACTCCTACGATATGGTCAGATTACGTCCACGTAACGTAACGCTCATCTGTCGTACCATTCTGCGTACCATTTTTGTGCAAATAGATATCTATGTACGTATACCTTGCGAGTATAGAAAAAAAAAAAAAATTCTAATTAACGGCCTATTCTTGACTAAGTACCGAGAGACCTTGCTTTATCGATGCTTACGTAATCTTCGAGAACGCTTACTACATAGCGAAAAAAAAAGAAACCAGTAAAAAAAATGGGCAGACGCGGAAGTCAAATAACAAAAGCGAGTCGGCCGCGCAACCAGCGCGGTGATACATTTCGAATAACAGATCAAGGTCAAGTCCAAGGTCAAAATGCCACAGCGTTAGACGTTACGACGATGACACGCCCGCATCCAGTCTTACGTCCGATGAAAGATTGTCGTTCGCGAACGATTCGCCTTCGCCGCACCGCCAACGGTGAGATTGAATTTTCACAACCGTTGCATAAAACCTGATTACCGAGCGCGTGATTTTTCCGATTTAATTCTGCGTAATTATTAACGCGCTTCGCAGTTCACTTTCAGCGCTATCCTTTGCTCGATGTATCACCGCGTACGGTGATACGGATCGCTTTATATGTAAGATACTTATGCTCTGATCTACATTATGTAATTGCTATTTTCACTTTTATTATTGCATAATTTGATAATTCACTTTCTTCGGCAGATGGCCGGCCGACCAAAGATCTGCTCGGATGTCAGGAAATTACGAAATTCCAATCCGCTATTTTTTAAATTTTTTTTTTGATAGGTACGTATGAGAATTGAAATTATGGGTTAGGAGGTTATAGACAAGCCTGAAGTCTCCCTCGTTGATAGCGGAACCGTGTGATGAATACCTACTCATTTGCGTTTTGACACAAAAGAGAAGAGTATCAGAAAATTTGCAAACTTTTGAAAAATGGCTAATTTTATGGCTCAATTAGTCAAATGAAATAATCAATTTTCAAAAATGTCAAAAAATCAGCAAAAATGTTGAGAATTTACCATTTTTAAAAAATGACTTGCTCAAAAATTAGGAAAATTTTCAAAAAATGGTGAATATGCAAAAATCATTAATTCTGAAAAACTGAACAATTGCAAAAAGTTGACCAACTTTGAAAAATTAGGTCATTTTCATGCAAATTCCATGAAGTTGGCCAAATGCAAAGATAAATCATTTTCGAAAAATTGTGAATTTTCAAAAACTGATTGATATTCTACCAAATTGCAAGCAATCAATCAATTTCCAAAAATCGAAAAATTATCAAAAATTAAGCAATGCCCAAAAATACAAAATAATAATATTGAAAATCGGCAAATGATACCTACTAACAAATTTTCATAAGTTATAAATCATCCAAAATTGCAATCGAAAATTGACACATCATCAAAAATTGAAAATTTTTTCAAAAATTGGCAAAGTAATGGTTGGGAGATGGTCGAAAATTGATAAATTTTCAAAAATCAACAAATTATCCACATTCTATAGAAATGAAAAATTGTCAATTTCGAAAGTGGCAAATCATTCAGAATTGGCATATTCTAAAAATTGTAAAATCACCAAAAATGGAAAGATTTTCAAAAATCAACAAATTTTGAAAAATTGTGATATTCTGCAAAAATGAAAAATTGTGACAATTTCAAAAATGGCAAATCATTCAAAATTGGGATTATACTGAAAATTGTAAAATTTTCAAAAATCAACAAATTTTGAAAAATTGGCAAGTTTTCAAAAATTGGAACATTTTCAAAAATTCAAAAATGAAAAATCATTAAAAATTGGAATATTTTCAAGTATCAACAAATTTTGAAAAATTGGGATATTCTGCAAGAATGAAAAATTGTGACAATTTCAAAAATGGCAAATCATTTAGAATTGGCATTATTCTAAAAATTGTGAAATTTTCGAAAGTTTGTTAACTTTTCAAAAATTGGGAAATTTAAAAAAAAGGAAAATTAACAAAAATTGGCCAATTTTTAAAAATGGAAAATTAATAAAAATTGGCAAATCTTGAATAATTAGGATATTCTGTAAAAATTAAAAACTGTGGCAATTTCAAAAATGGCAGTAGATCATTCAGAATTGACATTCTAAAAATTGATGAGAGTAGAAATTTTTTTAAAAATTGTGATATTTTGAAAATTTTGATAAATTCTACAAAATCATCGACCTCAAAAAAGGTCAGCAAATCTTCAAACATGATAAATTCGTAACAATAACAAATTCAACATTGGCGATACCCAATTCTCTCCTCAAAATATAAAAACATCATCGTCTCCCGCCCGTAAAAAATTTCACGATCGGTGAGGTGGACTTTTTCATACAATAGCCCGTGATTTAGCCACCTATAGAACCCATTTTGAAAACAATTTCGTCCACCATTCAACAAATCTGACCGGTTAATTATCCAACAAAAGGAATAGCTAATTTTACAAAATCCATGCTCAGGTAGATACCTAGGTAGGTACATACCTCGAATCAGCGAACGATATTTTCCTAACCTTGTCCGTGATCACTCTTACATTTTCTTCAGAAGATTACTCCACCTTAATAATTATTCCACTTCGCACTTCTCTCTACCTACATCGCAATTATATAGTTGTAAGAAAACTGAAATGAAATGTTGTGCAATCGAGTACCACTACAGTACCTATTTTGAAAATGACCAAATGAGGCGCTCTGTTGGGAGGAAATAAAGAATATAAGTAAGCAGAAAAAAAGTGTAATTAAACAAACAATCCGCAATAACCGCACATCCAAATGTAAGATGTGCCAAGACCAACCAAACAATGGCCCAGTAAAAACAATCCCAACGTATAATTTCATGGTTGAGTTTATATTCCACGCAGCGAGCGGCAGCGAATTCGGTGATGCATTTCAAAAATGAGAAAAATTTTCACCTGCATGTCTCCACGCATGTATACGTATAAATCATTAGCAATAAAAATCACTTCGGCAGAATTGGATCCGAGAGAAGATGTTTATTATACTCGTAGAAATACAGAGCGGAGATCGAGGTAGCTTTCGCGTAGTAGGTATATAGCGGGATGATACAGCCGGACAAAGGAACAAGGAAATGTTGCGTTATTTAACGACGATTCTTTCGAATTCAGCATTTCGAGTAATTTTTTATATTCCTTTTATTTCGCAGCTATTGAAAGTAATCGCTCTTTCTGGTAGCGCTGCATGAAAAGGGAAAATACGTTATGATTATTGTTCGGCGTTTAGGATGCTAAAGAAAACGTTACTAAAGAAGCTAGTCGGTGGATGGTGGAAGACTCCACCGATAATCTAGGGTTTCCTAAATCTCCTCTCCTTTCTAACGTTTCTCGTTATGTGAATGATGTTTAATGATTCCCCCTTTTTATACTTATATCTTATTTATTTATTTATTTATTTTTTATCGAATATAAATTACGAATATTTAAACCAGTTCTGGAGTCATTGATAACTTCATTGGGTTTTGAAAAATTTTCATTTTATAGTAAACAAACACGCGGATACGTAGAATGACAGGAAATTTTTTTTTACTAGTTGACGTAAGTAATTTGAATTTCTTCATCGGTCTTATACGCACACGAATCATTTTAGTAAAATTAGTAGTCGATGATTTGCAGTCATTAGATGACGAAATCATTCGTCCTTTCAGATACACGACGGCGGCGTGCTGCGATTAGCTTTGCATCATTTTCTAGTTACATGCGTATTTTACCTGCTACAGGTAAGTATCGCGAATTCCTTTCGGATGATCTAACTTTATTTTAAAATTAAAGCTAGGTCAAAATAGAAGATCCAAATCTTGATTTAGTATTACAAAGAGTACAGTAGGCCTAGAATGAATAATAATGGTCTTTTGGGTCGAGAAAATAGAAAGGAACTTTGACGAAACCTACTCCAAGAGGGCAGCCCCAGCGAGAAAAAAATTTCCTAAAAATTTTCGATCATTAAGGCGAGTATCTTCGGTTGGAGGAGGGAGAAGGGGGTTTTTTCTTGATTTTTTTCGTTTTTCACTAATGTACCTATGTAGGTAGATAAAATGTTGCATCTTTTTAGAGAAATTCGAGAAGGTCTGAGGAACTTGAAATTTTTTTTTTTGATTTTTGAGCAGTTTTCCGATAAGTTAAATGGTGATTATAAAATTTTGAGTCGCAATTTTTTTTCATTTTGAAGGGTTGAGGTTGGTGGTATGTACTATGTACTATGTAGTCTAGGGTGGCACTCATTTACACGTGTTGAAAAAAAATTTCGAATTTTTCTCGGGGCTGGGCCTAAATTTGTTAGACTATATCCCAATATGTCATGAAAAAAATTTCAGTCTGATCGATGCATATTAACCCGGCACTCAAGGGCAATCTTTTTAATGTGCACGACATCAATATACTCCCACGAGCGCTGGTGAGAAACGCGACATACCTCG
>FIZT01019434.1:0-11429 GCA_900065295.1 Paracoccus marginatus | reverse complement strand
CATCAAAAACCCCCGTATGTCAAGTTTCAGAATTTTCGCCTCCTAAATTTTCATATTCACCACTGCGCGGGGTCGAGATAAGTGAATCTGCCCAATCTGCCCAAGACCTACAATTCAAAACTATAACCATCGAACATTATTAGGGACTTCGAAAAAATTTTAGGGATCATTTGCCACCCCTACCAGCACCCTTCTTCCCACAACCCTCATAATATCCTTTTCTCGTTGACGAATTCTATATACCTATAATAAACCAGAAATTTTGAAATTTACATGGTATAGGCACACGAGAAGTGGTAACGAACTTTTGAGAATTTTTTCAAATTTTTTTGCACAGCCTCCTAGCCAAAAACATACTTAGAAATTTAAAAATTATCACAATTTCAAAACTAGAAGACAACCTTAGCACAACATAAATGGTAACGTTTTCAGATTTTTAGCTCACCAGGGTCTTTATGAAAAATGCATTCTTGAAAGGGTATGAGGGTGAATTATTGGTCGAATAAAAATTCTTATGCCAAATTCCAATTCTACGGGTCAAATTACCACCATCTAGACACTTCTCGCGATAATTTTGGCAAAACTTGAAAAATTCAATTTTCCCTAACATTTTCAGAAAAAAAAAATGGTTAAAAAATCAATTTTTTCTAATTTTTCCAAAATTATCGTGAAAAGTGTCTAAATCGAGGTAATTTGACCCGCAAAAACCGAATCTGGCATTGGAATTTCTATTCGACCAATATAGGTAATCCACTCTCGTGCCTTATATGAAAAGGGGTACCTTCTATCAATTAAAAAAAGTTCAAATTTTCAAATTTTGCAAATTTGAAAATTATTCAAAATTTTCTAAAAATTCGGGGGGGGGGGGGATCTAGATTTCTCCAAAAATATAATTTTTATCAATTTGAATTTTTTCAATATTTTATAATTCAAAATTCACTAAAACACTTGAGAAAAACTTGACTTTTTACAAAAGTACCTACTCGTATAATAAGTTCGCATTACTACGCACTTGAACACCTCCTACAAAACACCTTCCTGATACTGTTACGGTTTGATGAAAGCACTAAGCAGTAAGCACTTCGTAATACCTACCAAGAATACGTGAAAGGATTACACCATACTGGTTCGTTTCGATAATAATACGCATTTCTTTCAGATTTCAAATTGAATTGCTAATCGGTAATCACTTAGTGGGCTCGTAAGAGGTTGTTAAAAAAGCGATGTTTTTGTTTTCTTTATCCGTTAATTTGTGAACTTTTCTCGGAAATTGTGCGCTGTTATAATGAAGCTGTAACTGTAAAAATGTACAAAAAAAACCGATGTCTATAATTTAGTTATTTTTTTTCGACGCGGCGATCGGTTAAACGGGCGGTATTAGATGAAAAGAACAATTCCGACTTATCGGGTGCGCGTCCGTTTAAAACAATTTGACCGAAAACCAAGTTAATTAGTATTAAAAATATATTCTCGATAACTACATATTAATTATCGAACGATGTGGTAAATCAATAACATAAACAAGTTGTAAAGACAAGCGTGTACATAACGTGTTATTTAATTCGTTCTTTCTCAGCTTCCAGGCACTAGGCAGTACGGTGAAATGAGACGAGGGGATGCTTCGAATTAAACCTGCGGTATCGATACGTATAGCATGGTATGGCATGGTGGTATGGTAATAGGTTGTAAATCGATTCGACGAAATTGCTCGTTTTGGCTTCGGTTACCATACACGAAATAGGAGTGAGTACAGTGTACTAACAGCCGCGTACCATAGCGCAGCATCAACGAACAAGAAGACGCGAAACATCATTATTATCCAGCACAGGTAGATTAGATATACACCATAGTCGTCTATACTACACAGTACACACACGTACATACGTGGATCGTCGGTGCGGCGCGGCGTATGCGTGTTTATATCGCAGGTACTTTCTCGGTTTGATTGATTCGTTATCCTGCCTTATTCATTTTATTAAGGCGAGCATAATTAAATTCAAATAACAATAACATCGCTGTTAATTTATACCTGCGTACCTGCCCCCACAATGTCATTCCAGACGTCTTCCATGCTTTCATTATTCCGACAGATAATTAACTTGTTACAATCAGCGCCTCGACACGGGCGCCTTCTTCGTATAGCTTCGCGTTTTACTATGCGGTGTGTATACGAGTACGAGTACGAGTCTAAGGTCTAGGTACTATACGTGTAGTATACCTACACCTACAGTGCGTTCCACAAGTTCTACACGGGTTTATTTATAATAGGCACGTACCTCTTCAAAACTTTACCAACTTCACACTCCATCGAGTCAAAAAATACCATTTTGAATGCAGATAAACTTACTTCAATTTGAGATCGACTTATTAAAATTTCAACTTTCCTTCCCTTCCTGAACAGTCTTTGAAATTTTCTCAACCGCGAAAAATGTAACTGAAAAAAATGACAAAATCTTCAACGAGATATTAAGGGACCTGATTTATCAAAATCTTGGCGCATTTCGAAAAAATCAAAATATTTTCCTCGAGAAAAAAAAGTTCAAAAATTGAAAAAATTTCTCGATTAGGCTTATGAGCATTCACAATATTATTCTAAACACGATTTGAGCACTCATTCTTAATACCATGAGCCAGACCTGCGAAACACGGTGTACAAAGAAACATCCCATTTTCATTTAAAAGCCGCCGCGCACTCGTTGCTCGCTCACTTTTTTTTACTCACCCCTTTTCTTCCTTCCTCCTCTTCTTCTTCTTCTTCTTCTAACACGCTATTCTGACATTTGCCAGTTATAGTAAGTCAATTACCAAAATCTTACATAGGCATTACACCGAGATGCACGAAACGTTTATCAGCAAGTCGCACCAGCACCAGCACCACCTGTACGTGTCGATGTCGGTGTGCGCGTGTGAATATGCTGGCTCGAAAACCGCGCCGCCCGCTCCCTGCGTCACAATCAAACGCACCACTGTTCGTGATGCCTTTTTACCAACCATCTTCGCCCCAGTGTGAAATTGAATACGTGTCTTTTTATAAATTAAAACGTGAATCGGATCGGATTATTAGAATGCGAGGAGATCGCTTCGATCAACTCCTTCTGGCCGTGCCGTAGCGTCTATAGTACAATCCATCCGAGACGATCGATTGTTTGATCGATGAGCGGCACCGGAAATTATCGAGTAGACTGAATTGATTTAAAGTGATTCTTTATTAAACGCTGTCGGCTACTGGTCAAATTCTACACAGAGTCATTATATCGCGAGGTACAGCTATCCGGGATAGCCCGTTATGCTAATAATACGTAACAATAATGCGATTCGAAATTCCTAGCATCGATTCGGGCTGGCAATGGCGGCGATTCTATCGTGCCTTCGAAAAGTGTTTATTAAATTTTGTGCGTGGGTGCTGCGGGACTTGAAATGCCTAATAATGAGACTTGCCAGTATACGTATAGCCCATTATCACTACAAAACAAAGCAAAGTCCTCAAAAGTTCAAAATTCAAAAATTTACCCTTCCCATGAAAAATTTTCAATTTTTTTTCAAATTAAAAAATTAAAATTTTTCAATTTTTTTTTCAATTGAAAAATGGAAAAACTAAAAAATTTTGAAAAAAATTTGAGAAAAATTGTGAAAAAAATGAAAATGAAAATCAAAAAAGCAAACAATTGCAAAAAGTAAACAAAAAATTATGGGAAAAATTCTAAAAAAATCAAAGTTTTGAAAAAACAAAATGAAACCGAAACACCCGATAAAAGAAGTTGAAAAAAAATTTGAAAGAAATTATTACAAAATTTTTGAGAAATTTATTTTTTTTCAAAAATCGCAAAAAATGAAAAAAACAATCAGAGAAATATAAATTTTTGAAAATAACATCAGAAAGCTACAAATGCAATTGAAAATGTTTCTAAATCATGATTCTAACAAAATATCATAAAGTCGAGTTTTGAAAAAATTTCTTAAATTTTTTGCCCCACCAGCGAGCTAGTCAAATTCATAGGGAGTTTGAACTACAAATCATCCACCATGGAGGGCATGAATACACAGTTCAAGGTTACTTTCTACAGGGTTCACCTTCACAGACACCACCAAACCACCATGAGGATTTTCCAAAAAAAGGAACAAAAATTCTGAAGAAATCTAACTAATGCAAAACCAAAAAACTCAAGAGAAAAAAAATCACGATTTCTCAACAGCGCGAAAATGAAATCGTACACGATTGCATTGGAAATAAAATACGCCAAATGAAACGGGCTACGTTCGAAAATCATTTTTCACCGATGAAAAATTCTCATTTCGATCGTAAAAATAAAAAATTTTGAAACGAGAATGATTGAAGACACTTCGACGCGAAAGGAAACCGCGCCGGTGTGAGCTGCAAGCTCGGAGGAGATTCCAATAGTAATCACGAAAACAACAAGATAAATATGACAAAATTAAATAAAGCTGCTGGTGAAGAAAAAAAAAAAGGGCATCGCAACAAAAAAAGGAAAGCAAAGAGGAAAAAGTAGGTACGCAGCCAGTATCTATAAAATATCGAAGACGATGACGAAAACGTTATATGGAATAAATGAGGTTGGCCATGATAGCCGATAAAAACGATAGCTTGCGTCATAGGTATATCCTTCGGTGATTTGAAAAATAAATGGACCCTATCAAAGGTTATATTGGTGCGGAATAGAGTGCGAATAGGATGGATAAAATAAAACGCACGGCGAATTATGTCTGGGGAAATTTTCTCTCCCTTTTGGGATTTATCACAATCGTCGAACCGTTTTATTTTATAGATGGGTCAGCAAATCTCTTTTTCTTTGATTGTCAACTTCTAAATTCGTTCGCCTTTTTATTTTCCATCCTTTTTTTTGTTGCCCTTTTCGTTTTTCGCCCGCTTCTCCTGACTTCTATCGTTTGAAAAACCGTCATCCTAAGAGCGAACCGTATAGGTATACTCGACTACCCACTCGGAGAGCTGTCTAGCGTTTCTCTTTCTCTGTCTTCCGCTCATTCTTTATTGTGCAAGTCTTCTCTTCGAACAATCTTATATATTCTAACGTGTATGTTATCGTCGCGTTTACGTAATCGTATCACGATGTCTGAAACGTACGAATCGAGAGTAAATTCTCCCGTCGTATTTTTATCGTTGCTGGACAATTTTATTTAACGTTTCCGCATATAGGTAGATATAGGTATACTCATCAATTGTACTCGAGTATACTTCCATCTACACGTACGTCTAGGCGAATGAATTCTCGCATGATGGTACCATATAGCTCAAAACGTTTATATACGTATACCATACTTGAATTCTACGTCAACAATCAACCCACCACCCCTTCGGCAACCGAATTCGAAACACTATATAAAAAATTTTCCCCTACGCCACAAAGAAAAAACCGTAAAATCGAGTACAGTGTAATAGGACTATAGGTGTATAGGTACGAGCTGGCTAGGAGGACACCTCCGTCGTATAATACACGCGAGCAATGAAAAACGTAAAAAGCAATTTACCCCCTAAGTACATCCCTAAATTGCTTCTTTCCGGTATTCGTTTTATTACGCGAGGCGCAACGCAGAAAACAGCAACATATCTTTTTAGTTAGCGAGCTACAAACTATACCATTAATGAAAAACTATACGAGTGTACCTATCCTCGGTACCAATTGTAGCGAACGTAATTCTGCGGTGATAATAATTTTCTGGCATTAGAAAGCGCACCTAAAACAAGTTAATTTAAATTGTACAGCCGGGTAACGATCATTTTTAAAAGTGTTGTAATTTATCTACTAACTAGGTATACAATATTGCCTCATTCGAAAAAAAAGAATGAGTTTTCTTCAAGGTTTTCTTACGTCATTTTCCTCGAGTAAAAATTTTTCACCATAAGCAACTTGTTTCCTGTATTTGCTTTGTTGAGTGGTTTGGCCTTGGGAGATTGATTTTGACTACTCCTATACCCCAAAATGTAAATAAAATGATTTTCAAGAAATTATCTCATTCTAGGGTGAACAGAAAATGTACCGAAACGGGGCCGGGCCGGGCAGGGCAGGGCAGGGCAGAGGGCACCATACATACTTATTCAATACTTGAAAAACTTTCCTCCCCTCCAATATTTTCCACTTTGGTACATACATATGTTTCTATATTTTTTAAGCAAAAAAAAAACTTTTCAAGCATTGAAAATTTTTAAAAACCAAAAATACTTACATTGAAAATTGAACTTTTTGGAAAAATGAAAAAAAAAATGAAAACAACATTTTTTTAAAATCTAATTTTTCGGAGCATCTACCTATATTTAACAAGGGGATGCTTTTAGGGCGGCCAAATTACCAAAGAGCTACGTCGCCGGAAATCAATTTCTAAAGTACCTCCTCATCAAGAAATTTTGAATTAGGTAAATTCAATTTTTCGGGGGACTTAATTGGTGAAGGGCTATTTAGAATGGAGCCAATCTACCACAGATGGATAGAGTAAGCCAAGGGGAAGGGTGCTACGTTGCCGAAAATTAAATTTCAAAGCTCCTCCTTTGCAACAAATTTTGAATAAAATGAAATTTTTCGGATCACCTACCTTTGAAGGGGTTGTTTTCAAAGCGGCAATACTACCACAGATAGATAGAGTAAGTCAAAAGAAAGGTTGCTACGTTGCCGATCATCAATTTTCAAGATACCTTCAAAAGAGCCATTATAGAAATGCATTTTTTCGAAGCACCAACCCGAGAAAAAGTTGTTTTTAGGAGGGCAAACCTTCCACGGTTGGATAGACTAAGTCAAGGGGAAGAGTGCTACGTTGCCGAAAAATCAGTTTTCAAAGTACTTCCTTCGCGACAAATTCTGAATGAAATTCCATTTTTTGAGCCATGTATTTAGCGAGGGGTTGCTCGGAATGGACTCAAACTATCATAGCTGAATAGAGTAAGTCAAGGGGAAGGGTGCTACGTTGCCGAAAATCAGTTTTCAACATACCTTGAAAATCCATAAAAATAGTGATATTTTTCTATCTATCTACCTCACGAGGGGTTGTTCAGAGTGGAGTCGAATCATCCCAGATGGATAGAGCAAGTCAAGGGGAAGGGTGCCACGTTGGCGAAAATCAGTTTTTAAAATACCACAAAATGTCATGAAGTAATGCAATTTTTTGTCGCATCCATCTGGCGAGGGGTTATTTGGGGTGGAGTCAAACTACTACAGATGGATTGAGTAAGTTAAGGGGAAGGGTGCTACGTTCCTGAAAATCAGTTTTTAATTTTCCTTAAAACGCGATAAATTTTGAATTAAATTCCATTTTTTGACCCATGTATCTAGGGAGAGGTTACTCGGAGTGAACTCAAACTATCATAGCTGGATAGAGTAAGTCAATAGGAAGGGTGCTACGTTGCCGAAATGTTTTCAAGATACCTCAAAATGCCTTAAATCCAATTTTTCGGATTCCATTTTTCTGAGTAAATACCTGACGAGGGGGGGTTGTTCGAAGCAGAGCCAAATTACCACATATGGATGAAGTAAGTCAAAGGGAAGGGTGCTACGTTGTCGAAAATCAGAATCCAAAATACCTCAAAAGACAAATTTTCTTCAAAAACAAATTGAAAACTAAATTATCAAAACACCAAAAATTTTTAAAAAATTAATAAATTTCGAGTTACACGCTTTTTCTACACGCACACAAGTATACCTACCACAAATTGTTGTAACTAAAAATGTACTCGTATATCTAATAAGTAGGCCTTTAGAATAAATTCCACACAAACGATTCGCTCTTTTGACACTACTGAATTGCCCTCTTGCCAACAAAGTTTACTGTTGGTTGAGTAATTAGATGACATTACAGCGTACATTATGACCATTTAGTCGGTTCTAAGACACCATATCGATGCGTAGACCAATAACACAATTGTACATCTATTTGAAGAGCTATATATATCTTCTCTAGAAAGGCGAGGAGGACAAGCATGAATAATGGCGGCAGACGTAGAAATGATAGAAAGTAAAACAGCTCATATCGCCGACATTTAATACGATACGAGACGAGACCTGAGAGATTATTACTGGTATAACTTTATAACGAGCTACTGTTTGAAAATATTTTTTAACAAGTCAAAGGTGCGATCATCAAATAAAGTATCCGGTAGTTTGTTCGCGCAACAATCCCATACACATGGGTATACGTAGCTACGTAGGTACCCCTTTCAAGATTTAATATCGCAAATTATCTATGTAGGTATAGCGATTTCAAGTCGTAAGCCTATTAATAGGTTTAGGTACATCAAAACGCGAGCAAATTTAACCGCAGGTGAAATCGTCTACAATCACATACGTGATAAGAACGCAAAAAAATATACGAAACTATGTCGTGATTTGATTCACAGGAATTACATATTTATTTCATTGAAAATATCGTTTTCGCACCGTTTGATTCTAGCCGAAGTGTGAACTCAAATCAAATCAGACGTTACTATACAATAAGAATTTCCTACAGGTCAACGCTGTAGGTCATCCCAGTCTCAGCGGTCTCTCATTCTCTCTCTCTGTACATTTATTATTTTGAAAACAATGTCGAATTGTGGTACTCTATCGTTAGTTGTATTTTTTTTTTTTTTAATAATATTAATATTATCGATAACGAAGGCAGGTTATCGTTATCGTTTCCGTTTCACTTGAAACGTATGCAACATGGACCTACTCCATACCCATTTATACTTGCGTTAGGCAACGTGTACGTATGTGTAGATATAAAACAGATGGAATATTATATTATTATAACGGGAAATAACGCAATTATCTTCTTCTTTTTTTCATACATTTCAAATGAAATCAATGAAGCAGAAATAATAGCAAACCGTTTAAAAACGTCGAATTCGAATCGCATGGATAAAACTCAAGGCAAATAGTTTATGTAGACTGCAAACATACCACAGCATTTTAGGTCGAATAAGTATAATATAATTATTTTGGAATATTGAAATTAGAAAAAAAATAACAAAACTCGAAAATCCGAGAAACACGAAAAGGATATTTTTTCCGCGTGTAGTTGGAGTTTAATTTTTTGACGATCAAGAAGTTGAAATTGGTACGAGAAGCACAATAAGTAATATAATGTTTTTCTCGAGGGAAATTCCACGCCAGTAAATTTG
This sequence comes from Paracoccus marginatus, assembly GCA_900065295.1. Taxonomy (NCBI): domain Eukaryota; kingdom Metazoa; phylum Arthropoda; class Insecta; order Hemiptera; family Pseudococcidae; genus Paracoccus; species Paracoccus marginatus. The sequence goes on along the minus strand of FIZT01019434.1, from coordinate 2,305 downwards.
AAAGCTTATAAGCTCAACACCAGCCACCAAAACAACGAGTAAGTGTTCGATAAGTTGAGAGAAACTTGAAAAATATCTTGCCATAAAGTTGGATAGGTATACCTACATGAGTATTCTTGGGTGAAAAAATTCGACACCTTATCAAAATTGTAAAAACAGCTGTAAAAAAAAAAAAACACATCATCCAGGTTTGCAACGATATTAATTTCGTTTCGCGAAAACATACCATAGTTTTTATTTATTCGAAAAAAGTTGACCGCAGATACGCGAATAAGTATAAGCCAAACGCCTGTAATATTTACAAATCAGAAACGATTCCATTTTAAAGACGCATTTATATTCATAGAAAAATCATAAACGGAGTTATTGTATGTATTTTGCGAGTGCAGAAAATAACGTATCGAACGAGCATAGAGAGAATAAAAAAACAAGGAGAGAAAAAGTTTGAAAGGGAAAAAGCACAGCGAAGAGTATTTTCACGGCACTTTATAAACAGGGTAAACCGCGTAGGCGCGATGTAATAAAATAAGCTGGGGGTGATTTCAATACAAATCACGCTTTTTTCCGGTGTCCTAATCCCATAAAGGGACTTTTATTTATTTATTTATTTATTAGTTGATACGTCTCCAATTTTCATTGCCAATGCGTTGGCTATTTCAACGTTTGTGTAGGTGTTTTCATAAAATATTACGAAAGAACTGAAATACCTTACACGAGGTTCTGTTATCAAGTAGAAGAAAAAAATTGTAAGAGAAAAATTTGCACTTACATTCAATTTGTCATCTATCTATATAGGCTATTGTTGTAGCCTGTTTGTAAGAAACTATACATATACGAGAGACGAGAGTCTATACCTATATGTACTTATGTAGGAATATTGGGTACCATATACGAAGTATAATGCCAACAATGGCGTGATATATTAGATTTAGATTATAATAGTTGTACCGACGACACGAGAGTATATCAAAGAGCGCCACGGCGGCGATGGCAATGGCTATATGTAATACGTACCCCTTATGTTTTTACAACGCACCACGATCGGTGGCGCAGCGCCGACCGACGTTGGTAGCTCATCTTTAACTAACAATTTAGACCACGTGCCTGAAAAAGTAAAGAGCTTGTAAATACTTTTATCCTACGATAACCCAACGACACGCTTTCCAAATCGGAAAGCTGATCCTGGTCTTGGATTATCAACCTAAAAGAAGGGTGGCCCTTTTATTTAACATTCCAAATTTGCTCAATAAACAGATAATTTATCACTTCTTTATTTTCACCCTTGTTTTTAGAGAACCGCAAGAGTTGGAGCAGAAAATACGCCCGAATTAAGCGCTGCTACCTTTAACTTTTGCTCGACTGAAGTTTATTCCCAGCTTCGTGCGGTCGCGTCTTGTCGATTCTACATAATTCGACGGCTGCTTTGAATAAAATTCACAGCCAACATTTTAGAGAAATTATTTATACAATATAGCGCCTCAACGAAAATGTCTTTTGGAAACGTTTCGAAGACAAGAATTTATAGTACGAATTAATTTTTACCAGGAGCGTAGCCAGAAATTTTTAAATAGAGGGCCGAGTTGGGGCCTAAAAAAAAAATCGGGGGCCAAAAAAAAGTGTACGCCACTGAAAAAAAGAAGGTACAGTCCAATTCGGTTAATGTATCTAATCAAAATGCTTCGGTCCCGATTTCTTGTTCTTTTTACACACAAATTAAGTCGGTTAATGTGATCAATCCGCCGGTTATTGTTATCGCAATTCGATGAAAATTGACCAAAATCGACCAAAATTGAATGGTTTTTCTCTTGAAAAGGAAAGTCAAAACCCCCAAAAAGCACATCTGGAGCATCAGTCCATCGTACTTGTCAAAAAATGACCTCCTAAGTGGTTTTGAAGGCTGTAGGCTGATCAATAACGGTTCCGAAATCCACATTTTGGACCCTAGAGGGGTGGGGATGGCCTAAGAAGAGCATTTTTGGGTATGTGGATGACAATGAAGGTACCTAACCAATAGTATAGAACACAGTCGGCGATATTTAAAGGTAAAATTATTACGTGTATGCGCGATGAAGTCAATATTTTAAGCATAATTTTTTTTTCTTCTTCTTCGTTTAATGTTATCAGCCGGTTAATGTTATCAATATTGCCTGGGACAGTTGCGATCACATTAACCGAACTGGACTGTGTGTGGGGGTGTTGGTTGGTGGCGTGGCAGAAAGTGGCTTGGAGGGTTTTTATTTGGGAGAAATTCGATAATCGAAACATTTTTCTACCCTGACGGTGGAAAATTTTCCATAACTGGAAC
>FIZT01019426.1:0-29178 GCA_900065295.1 Paracoccus marginatus | reverse complement strand
TATGCCAGCATTATACTAGAATATGCTAGCACAATGCTAGCACAGTTCCAAAAAAATGCTTTTCATGGCAGTTAAATTCTAATAGGCGCATAATTAGCACTAGCATCATAAAGTGGCCCAAAAACAGGCCAGAAAGTGCTAGCATTTTGTTGTCGGTGTGCTAGCATAATACTAGCATAATTCTGATAAATTGTAGCATTTCAGTAAGCATAATGATAATCCAAGAATTCAAGTAGCATATATGCTAGCATCCTGAAATCCGAATTGTCGATAGGGCATTTGATTTGGCTGGTTGCAAATAAGATGTAAACCAAATTTCAGACTTTTTCGCTGACCCGTTCTTATTTTGAGAATTTTTTATTTTTTTCCTAAATTCGGCACGTTGAAGGCTTCAGAATGGCTCGAAACCGCTTCCATTCGATTTGGCTGGTAGCAAATATGGTGTACCTATACCAAATCTCAAACTTCTAGCCTAATTAGGTAGGTAAAATTTTCTTCAGTTTCAATATGTTCGACCCAATAAATTCGATTTTCAAAAATTCACCAAAAATCAGGGGGTGCAGTTTAGTACCTGAAATTTTGGCTGTGGGAGTACTTTGACCTGCTCTATCGATCTGTCTGAGTTTGATTGCAAAACTTTTGTGTCAGTTGGATTTTCCCATTATTCTGGCAAATAAATTTAGTCAATTTTTTCCAGAAAAAAAAACTCCAATTTTCAGGCAGAATTGACTAGAATTTTACTAAAATTAAATTTCCGTATTCTGGCAATTTTTTAGCAAAATGACCCCTAATTCTATAAAAATAAAAAATTACAACAGTCTAGCAAATTTGCTAGAATTGATGTTCCTCATTCGGGCCAAATATTGGAAAATCTAGCCGAATTCTTCAAAAAAAAAAAATTCCAACATTTGTGCAGATTTGGTTTAATTTCTTTAGAATTGAATTTCCACATTCAACAAAATTTTTAACCACTTTGCTCGATTCTTTTTAAATCAAAATTTTCTCATTATTGTAAATTTTTTCGAATCTGGCTGCAATCAAGTCTCCACATTCCTGAAAAAATGGCAGAATTTTCCTGGGATAGGTATATAATTTAAACACCTTCCAAAACACCGAACACTTCAAATGGAAATAAAATGCTCTCTTCACCTAGCAACCTTTTTACCCACCCGGCCAATATTTTTTTCCACCGGTCGACGCGACCGTTTTCCCAAATGCGGGCATTACTCGTACATTTCTTATCAAGATTACAATTACCAATGATTTTTCTGACCAGGCTAATGTTTATATCGCATTCGTAAGCCCAAGAGACGTTATCCGTTCGCGGCTGCCAAATTACCTTTCAAGTTGTTTCGAACTTTTTCAGATACGCATCACTCGAGCCCCCTTCCCTGCTTCCCTTTTCCGAATTCACCCAATATGAGTGATGCAGGCTTAATTGCCCTAAGAAAGTAATTTCGGAAGGAGGGCGAAGAAGTACCCAGTATGCCACGTATTGGCTTGTGTATTATGATCTATTCTTTACGTGAATTTGAAAGTAGATTAAGAAAATGAAAATATATTTCGTTTTTTCATTCGTTCATATATCGCTCAGAGAGAAATGGAAAATCATTCGCGATGAAATATTAAGGTAAAGAATAAGATACGTACACATGCAAAGAAAGCGTGTCGCATTTTCAAGACGTGAATTTTTCCCTTTGATAATGGTAACGTCAACGAGATTTCAGTATTCGACAAGTTTTGCGAGTTGGCGATGGCTGACGTGCTCCCTTTGATAGTGCAGAATATACAATGATCCGATTCGATTCCCTTTTCTTGTGTACAGAAACTCAATTCATAATGCACGTACCAGACGCGTACATCGAAATAATAGCGAATATCCGAGGCACCGGGTATGCTAAATAATAAAGTAAAACTTGTCATTCCACATCCACCTTCTCCTATAATAATATTTCCTTGAAATTAAAAGCAAAAAAACATCAACAATACGAGTTCATTTTTTCCTCATTTATACACACGAATCGATAACATAGACGATAAGGTAATTCGTCGACGAAAATACGACCAAATACACCGTTCGCTATACCACTCAACCTCTGGGGCCCCAAGGCCTCCAAATCTCGGCCGAAATTTCGTATTGAAAAAAAACTCCAGCCAACTGTGCGTGCGAAAACTTCGCAGCGGTGAAAGTTTTCAGTTGTACGAAACCGCCAAGGCGAAATATTATGTACTTTTTGCGCACCAACATCAACAAGAATCGTACTCGCATCACGGTGCTCTACATCGTCGCGTCATTTTACTCGTAATAAATACGCCGAGACGTGCGTAAAATTATTCAGCCGGAGCAGCGTCGTATCTACGTACGATGACGCTGACGCTGTCACAGACTGTAAAATAGTGGATTTGCCATCAGTCGAGATGGTCTGACGCGTAAAATATCTGGCCAAGTGGTAAGTTATCTCGAATGGTCGCTTTTTGGATCCCGAAAATGGTATCTACAAAGTCTGCTCTAGTTTTATTCATCTCCCTCCTCCGCTCTCTCCTCAGTATTTCCAGACTCGATAGCCTTATTTGTCGAGTAACTCATTTAACTCGACTGCGTTCACTGTTAATACGAGTGGACCATATAGTCTCGCCATTTTACTCCAGCAATGATTACGACCGCACGAACCGGCCAAAAAATTAACAACTGGATTTGCATCATTTTAAACCGTATTACCCCGATGGTTTGGGCGTCCTTCGTTGAAGCAACTCAGGCCCACCAACGTTTTAAGCTGTCGGCATTCGAGCCAAGACGGGCAAATTTTTCTCCAACATTCTTGCACAGTTCGGTTTAAAAATTCACTTTTTTATTGCGCGCCAGTGTGTTATTTTTAACTTTCCGCTATCTTAATTACGGCAAAGGCCGTTTTAAGCTTTTACGCAAATATATACTTTGCTCAGGCCGTTAAATTTACCCTTTGTTGACATAAACGATAATAGACGCATACAAAAGCCAGCCATATTTTATGCAAAAATACCGCTCGGCTGCGAAGAGAGGAAAAAATTGTACACCGAAATTATGCATAACAATCGCGGTTACCATACGTGTATGGTGTAGCTCCCTCCTCCCCTCTCCCGCCATCGCTCTACGTACCAATGTTTTGTAAATTTTCTCTTCATAAAAGTTTGCTTTTTTATTTTTTCAACAACAACAGATGTTCGATGCGCAACGACGACTCGGGCAGGTATAGAAACTTTTTTTGCCGTCGCGCGATTTCGTCCCGATGCCGGCAAATTTTATACCGCGCAACATATGACCCTATATACCTACCTACCTACCTACACTCTTGTACATTCGGATTATAAAAATCGTTCTAGCCAAATGTTCCCTTACAAATATATTATATTCTACCTGCGACTCACGATCACCTCTACAAATTATTCGTAAAATTCTCGAATAACTTTTATGCACGGCTCTGCGGCCACAATGGGGCTGGAAAAAAACTTATTCCTACACGAGAATCACGCACGTACATTACATAATATACCTATACATACACCTAGCTACTTTCCCAACTCATTATGATATCTGGGATCAGTCACCCGCCCGTTGGTAAGTAGGTATACGAGTACAATACATACGATTGGAAAAACAGTTCGCGAAAGAGGTTGGTTTCGGGAGGACAGGTGCAGGTAATCCTCGGGCTATGTGACGTATAATGAATATAAATGTAGGCTCGGCATTACATCAAGTAGCTCACTCGACGACGACGACAACTTCCATTGACGACACGTCTAAACTTTGACAAACTCTTCACGCCGGCCCAAAGTCGAAGTTTCGCCAAAGTTGGAGAATATATTATAGCGGAGGCGGAATGGATAACCTCGTGAATTCGAGGGGATCTTTTTTTTGGCTTTTGTTGTCGCGTATTGGCATCGGAGTCTGGTGGAAGGTTGTACGTACGTGGAAGATTTTTGAAATTAGTTTGACTATAGCGTAGTTCGAATAGACGGTGGGAGTTGTTTATTAATTTTGTTTTTGAAGAGGCTTATACATATAATAGCGCACATTATATACTTAAAATCTATAGAAATCGCAAATTGTAGTAAAAAACCGCGAGTGAATTTGTTGTTCAACAAAATTGAAGTAAAATTCATAATTCAACAACAAAGATTGAAAAAAAAAATTGAGATGAACAAAAATCGAAGAATTTTTTTGTGCGACAATAATCAGGAGAAGTTGGTCAACAAAAATTGTGCAAAATTGTTAGTCAACAGAAATTGAGCAAGATTGTTGTTCAACAAAAATTGAGCAAGATTTTGGTTTGAAAAAATTTATGATTTTTTGTCCAACAAAAATGAGAAAGAAAAAGCAAAAATCGAGCGAAATTGTTGATCAACAAATATGGATCACTCTTGTGTGAAAGAAGTTATTGTGCAACAAATCGTCAGTGGAATTGTTGCTCAACAAAAATTGAGTAAGATTGTGTTTGAAAAATATTTTTTTTAAATTTCTCGTTCCATAAAGGAAAAAAATGATGAGCAACAATCATTGATGGAGATTGTTGATCAACAAAAATTGAATAATAAACAGTTATACAACAAAAATATGGAAAATTTTCACGTGAGAGAAGTTTGTTGCACAACATATCCTGAATAAAATTGTTGCTCAACAAAAATTGAGCTGGATTGTGGTTCGAAGAAAAAAATTGAAAATTTCTTGTTTAACAAAGGAAGAAATGATGAGCAACGAAAATCGACGGAAATCGTTGTTCAACAAAAATTGAGCTGGATTGTTGTTTGAAAAAATTTATGATTTTTCGTCCCACAAAAATGACAAAGAAAAAACAAAAATCGAGCGAAATTGTAGATCAACAAATATTTCGTGTGAAAGAAGTTATTGTGCAACAAATCCTCAGTAAAATTGTTGCTCAACAAAAATTATTGTGTTTGAAAAATATTTTTTTTAAATTAAAAAAATGATGAGCAACAACAATTGATGGAAATTGTTGATCAACAAAAATTGAATAATAAACAGTTGTACAACAAAAATATGGAAAATTTTCGAGTGAGAGAAGTTTGTTGCACAACAAATCCTCAATAAAATTGCTCAACAAAAATTGAGCTGGATTGTGATTCGAAAAAAAAAAATTAAAATTTTTTTGTTCAACAAAGGACGAAAGTGATGAGCAACGAAAATCGACCGAAATCGTTATTCAACAAAAATTGAAACTGTCGTTCAACAAAAATTGAAATCAACAATGTTGTTAAACAAAAAATTCTCGCGAGAGAGAGGCTTGTTGTCCAACAAATCCCCAATAAAATCTTTGCTCAACAAAAATTGAATATAAAATTCTTGTCCTGCAAAAATTTGAAGTTTTTGGGCAACACTGATTGGAGTAAAATTTTTGTTCAACAAAAATTGATTGCTACGATAAAAATTGGTAAATTTTTTTGGCAGTAAAAAAAATTGAAAATGCTAGCCCAGCAAAGATTGGAAAAAAACTGTTGAGCAACAAAATTTTTTGTTTTGTTGTTCAGCATAATAATATAGGTACATTGAGTGAAATACTCTTCTTCACAGAAAATAACTGGTGAAATTCGCAGTGCAATAGAAATTAACTTGATTCGTTGGATCACAAAACATTTTTCGTATTTACGGCGAACTGGTTATGCAATTTAATTAACACGTCAAGTATTCGTTCCGGAACGAACACTCGACATGTTAATTAAATTGCATAACCAGTTCGCCGTAAATACGAAGAAATTCAACGCGAACAGAGAATACTACCCCTCACGAAATCATTTCGAATTATTTTCATCATTTTCAATTGACTTTATCACAATTCAACCAATCGCTGAAATATCATTTAAATACCCCTCCGATAAAATTCCAAAACTCCTAACCATAGTTCCTTTCCATAAATTCATCCACCCCCGTAGGAAGGTACTCTCTTCGCTACATTTAAACTATTCCGAACACATCCGCCAACAATAAATAAACACTCCCCGCCATCGTGTTTAATAACCAACCCATCGATTACTGAAATTACTTCCTTTACGTTCCCGTTCCAGCGAGAGCATTTCGAAAACTTTTTTCGCCCCCGGTGAAATAAGTATTTTAAGAAATGTTCGAGCAGTTATTAATTATTTAACGCTAAAAAAAAAAGAGAAAAATTAAAAAATAACACGGCAAAATTGAGAAGTTCAATCTTCCATGTAATTAAATCGCCCGCAGCGAATAAACGTTAAATTTTGTTCGAAAAATAGGCGCATTAAAAATAAAAGAAAAAAAAATACGACGGATAAGTTCGCAGTTTTTAAACGCAGGTAAGGCTTTTTTGGTTGACTTCACGGTTGGCTTAAGCCATAATTTGAAATGTTTTTCGCGAAAAGTATCGTATTTGCTTGTATCGCGAAACATGTAGGTATTCGTGTTGTTTTCTCGACGATGATGGCGAGACGACAGACATGATGTACAATTGTACACGTACGCGTACATAATTTTTTTATATCCTCAGGTAAAACAAACACTTAATAATATTATCCAATTTTATACGGTCGATTTGAACGAAAATATTTTTTATGCAAAATTTCACGAACGTACCACAAGCTCTATCGTACCACAGAACAGACAAGAAATATCACTCGAGGAGAGAAACCCCCTGATGCGATACTATCATTCTTTTCCTTTGCAAAAGCCAACGCTGAATACTGAATTACTGACCTGCTTACCAAACCAAAGTCTATATCACCTTACCAAGGGATGGATCGTAACTTAGACTCATATAACGTTTAAATTAACACTTATTCATCCGCTACCACGGGCGTACTACATGTATAAAACAACGGACAATATAATCGTTACGACGAACAATACAAAATGAAAAGACGATGAACGCTTACCAGACACTTTACCAGCACCGTCGCGCTCCTCGTCAGGCTGATAACAAACCGCAAATTATAGTCTAATGTTATTCTCCAGACGCGGCTACGGGATTAAATCAGGATTAATAAAGATAAAGAAACTATAATACGTAAGTATACCCTACAGTCATAGACTTTCGAGCTGTCTTACGACAATGGAAACCCTTTAACCTAGCCCACGTGAAATTCTTCCATACCGCATTCTATCGTTTCGATAAAATTCCGGTCATTTTTTTCCTACTTCACTATATCGAAATTCGATGGGGAAAAAAGGCCAACTTCAACAGATAAATTTTCGAAACAGAAGCGGCGAATGGTAGCCAACAAGAAGAAAGGTTCATTTTTCTAGTTTTTACGTGAACAATATTACGAATAATTTTGTTGTAAATCTTTGAATTTGGCAACACTGCGAACGTTAATCTTGGTTATTTTTGTATTAGTATTAGAACAATTCTGGTTTTTGTCTACGAAATGTGCTCTTGATTTCGAATTTTTTTGAAAGAATTATGTTCTCGAATTAATGAAATAAAATGGTTTAAAGTCAGAATTATTACGTTTTTTGAATAAGATAATAGGTTATGGGCCCAGTCCCACGCGACCGGCAAAAAGAATTTCGAATTAGTTGAACTTGTGTAAAAAATAGTTCGTATAGTAATGCCGACCTCGTGTTTAGAAAAAACTCTTTCGATTTTGTGAACTAAAAACTCGTGTTAGTGAACTTGTTGAAATCGCAGAACTCGTCAAAATAGTCAAAATGGAATCGAACATGAATTTGAACCTGAACAAAAGCCAGAATTAATTTTGAGGAACTTGAACGCCGACCTCGTATCCACGTGTATGTGCCTTTGACTATGCAAACAAGAATTCGTAAATTCAGACTGTTGGCCAAAGCATGGACCGGAAGTCGAAGATTTAGAACTCAAGATTCCTGACCACCCGACTACGTAAAGATCTCGCCATGAAATCTCGAACAGAATCCGCACACGTTCAGAATTTAGATTTGTCGAAAAGAATTGGATCCGCAGAAATGAATTCGAACCAGAGAATTGAACTTCGAAACCTGTCAACAGAAAAATTCGTCAACGAGACTTCGAAATTGGTAAATTTGATCATGTGAATTTAGATATTTGTTCAGACTGAAATCAAGCTTTTGTTTTGAACTGTTTTTTTTAGGATTAAGAATTTGTGTATCATGTCTAGTGTTTACTGTCAAAGTTGATTTAGAATTTTTTTTGAATTTTGTACTCGAATTGTTTTTGAATTTTTAGGATCATGTATCTTTAGAATTACTCTCGTTTTAGAATTAGAACTTGAATTCGTCTTTAGGACCCCCAGAACTTTGTCGTAGGACTTGTTAGAATTATTTGTTTTTAGAACTCGTCTTCAGGACTCAAACTTTTGTCGTAGGACTCTCAGAACTCGTCTTTTAGGACTCTTAGAATTTAGAAATCGTTTGTTAATGTTAGCTATATTGTAACATTGACGAATGTCTGTTGTTTTTTGTTAAATAAGTATTATGTATCAATTTTTAGTTTGTTAGTTTAGTCTCAACGTTCTTGTGTTGTAGGGGAATGTTGTAAATCTTTGAATTTGGCAACACTGCGAACGTTAATCTTGGTTATTTTTGTATTAGTATTAGAACAATTCTGGTTTTTGTCTACGAAATGTGCTCTTGATTTCGAATTTTTTTGAAAGAATTATGTTCTCGAATTAATGAAATAAAATGGTTTAAAGTCAGAATTATTACGTTTTTTGAATAAGATAATAGTCAACGAGATGATGTGCTATCCTTTTACAACGGGTACATCTACGAAGATCGTAAACTATTATGTACTTACTCTGTCGTTAGCTATCTATGCGCAAATGGCTGTAATCCGAATCTATCGTTGAAATCGTATTGGTGTAACTCTGCTGATAAAGCGGAATTTTCCAATGCTTGGAGAAAGTCCGAACTGAGACTTCTTTTGCAAAATATGGTCAACGGTGGACAATTCAATGTTCCTGCAATTAAAAAAATCTCGACGTTCGAATTGGCTGCACTTCATCGAACTCTTACATCTGACAGTGAGTCTCAGGTATCAGAATCAGACGTAGATGTTTTTCTAACATACCTACAGCAACTCGGCTACCTTGGAATTGTGTATAAAACGACAAGAGAAGTGATTTTAAAAGTTCCTAATGAAGAGATACGCGAGGAGTTCGCATCAGTACTCCTGACATCGTTCCAGGAGGAATACAATTTTAAATATAGTATCCTAGGGAACTGCGCGGACCACTTAGATCGTCTCATCGACATTACTGATGAAATGAATATTCAAGAAGCGTTTTCAAGTTTTAAAGAAGATTTAAAAACAGCGTGTCAGAGATATTTAGTATCTGAATTTCTCAACGAAGCTACTCTGGAACACCTAATTTTTGCGATATTACTGATAACAAAATCTATTCCAGTATCCCAAGTCCTGATCACGAAATCGTTATCAGATAATCGGTACGCTAAGAAGCCGGAGTTATGTTTTTTCAAAAGAAATACTGGAATTATTATTGAATTGAAATTTGGAGCTGGAGGAACAGCGGAATCAGCGGTTGAACAGATTAAAACCAACAAGTATTGTGAAATATTTACAAACGGACAAATAAAAGGAGTTGAAAGAACTGCTTACGTGGGTATTCATCTAAATACAACCGATGAAAAATTAAACGTATCGTTAGCGTACACGAGAAATTTAGCAATGGAACCTGTTCTACTATAATAACATTTTTATTCTAAATTTTTGAGACGATATATTCACTAAATTATGTATACCCAATTTCGCTGCCTTTGTAGTCTTGTTTCTCGTCTTTTTTTAAATTTGTATTTTAATATCTATTCATCAATTCTTTTCTTAACTTAATTCATTTTACCAGATGTAAGTTTGTATACCATTTGTTGTGAAATGTTGGAATTTTTTTAATTATATGCAATGTCTCTCTGTAACGATTATCGTTTTCTTCGTCGTTTGAAAGAAAAGAACAAGGTATAAAAATGCTAATTTATTCAGCGTTAGGCTAACTCTACATGCGTCGATATTTTCATCAATTCTAACGCTAGCTCTCAACTTGACGATCTATTCCTGGGATTGGATTGGACACGATCTCTAAACCATCGGGGGTTTCAATTACACGGATGAAATCAAAAAAAAGACTTTGTAGCGGCCTCGGGTATCATATTATCCCCAATTTGTCGAATTCTGTTCAGCCGTTTTCGAAAAATCCTTCGCAGACTGAAGCGACTGAAGTCAAAATTGATACAGTGAAAATTTCGATAGTTGATAAAAACTCCAAATAAGTACAGTATATGGCGTTGTAATGATATCTAACTATTTTGTTTATTAAATTGAATGTAATTATAAACGTAAAGCTTGGGCTTTGGTTTTTACTCTGATGATCTAATCCCTTTAAATCGTGAAAAAATGCAAAATTAAATTTTGCCCCTGCCCCTGCGTTTTCGCGAATACTATTTTTGCAACGCGAAGAACCGTCAAAAATCAAAATAAACAGTCATCAGCCGAACACTGGTTTATCATTATTTTTTTTTTCGTTATTTTTTCACTTTTTACGATATTTCGCAAATTGTACCTTTGGTAACTGATCAATTGCTCTTAACTAGTTGTATGAATCAACATATCTTAATAGTTTTGTCTTTTTATGGGCAGACGGCAGAGTATGTGAAAAACTTATGCATATTTTTCAACCTTGACCATGAAAAAGTCCTCGATTAGCATGAAACCGTTCGAGAAAATTTGATAAATATGGATAGCTTGATTGTCTACGCGATCGTAGCTTTCATATTTTATGGTATAATCGCCTGGTATGTAATTTAATTGCTTAAGATTCTAATGCACTGTTATATAAGTTACTGTCGAATTTGCGTTATTCTCTTGAACACTATTTCAAAACCCAGTGTTAGTTGAAAGTGATCACTCCGTGCTGCTCAAATCACCTTTATGGTTAATCAATTGTTTCAGGGTTCTACCTAAAGTACTGAGTTGGATCATCAAGAGAAAATATCTCATAGAAGCCCAAATAGGAAGAATCAGCTTTCCATATTTTACTTTACACGATGTACTGATTAAAAAAAATGGTTTTTCGATCGTAAGTGTCAAAAGATGGCAAATTCCTAAACAGCAATTGTCAGTCAGTGTGTATTTCAATGTGACCATCTTTACAGCACATCGATAAAATCGGATTTCGTAGCAGTTTCCTCAGCAGTGAAGTAACGAAACTATTGTGCTTGGTTATATGCGACGTACGCGTTAATAAAGATGTCACCTCTAATTCTTCAGATGATTTTGACCAGCAAGTTGAGAACGCCTTGCGTCGTCACGATATCTCATTTCATAATCAAAAAATTCCCCCCGTGATTATTACTTTTGCACAGGTAATGCCTCCTTTCAAAACGATCAAACCATTCTGCAGAGCTAATCTTAAATTGTACTTTGTTTATTGGTATGTATAGTTTTTAGCCATTCATATTCGTAGCATAACAGCTATGTTACTCAGACCTGAGTCGCCGGAATGGCTTTTACATGCATCCGCCAACGACGTACAATTGGATGGATCCCTGGTGCGAAGTGCACGAACATTACTGGTTAACGTTACGATGACCTCTGCGAGTGCAAAATTACTCAGACACGCACCGATACCTACTGGTGTCCGACCACCAAATCCAATAAAAACCCAATTCGCTACTTGCCTCGCTGAGGTGTCAGTAACTCTCAGTATGGAATTGACGTTATTAGCTCAGGGACCATTTTCTGTCGAAGTAAGTTAAATTTTGATTGAAAAATGTGCCAATATTTCGGAACGATAATTGTTTTCTGTCCCGTAGAAATTATGCATCACATTAGAAAATATGAAAGCCATAATCAACGACGGATTTTATGGCTTCGTCGAACAAAGATATCAAAACATTACCGGAGTACCGAGCAGAAACATATCGTCCAAGAAGTTCACCGATATCACGGAAGCTTACGAATTACTTCATAATTTATCCCCTATTATTCCGAAGGTATTTTCGTCAAATTTAAAGTTCGACAGATTTGGTTTATTTATTAATTGAAAACTTTTTGTAGATTGCCTTGCTAAAAATGAAAAAATCAATATTGACCGGAATGAAGGATAATATTAGCACAGAAATGAACGCCATGTTTCAAAAATTCCAAATCAAAACTTGTTTCGCTCCGAATACATCCACTTATCGAGAATTTAGTGAGTTTTAGGATTTTTAAAGAGCATTGAAAAGGATTAGAATTTTTCCAACATTTTAAAAAATTTCTAGACGAGAAATCTTCGTGGCCTCATCTTGCTGTAGATGTCATGTTCGATGGAATAGACATCAGGAGCAGTAAAGAGAAAATCCTAAATTTACAAGAACTGAAGTTCGATGCAAAAGTAAAACAAATTCAATAATTTTTTAAAATCGATGTTGTTGCTTATATTTTACTCCTCGAGTGATGACTTTCAGATGGAGAAGAAAAGTATAGCAGTAAACGCCTCGCTGAGCACGTTTTCTTTCTTATACAATCACAAAGAAATACATAATTGGTTAACTACCAATTTTGGTTACTTATCTTCATTAAATTCGGTAATTTTTTGAGTTAATATTTTCATCTTATTGACCCCTCGACTAATTTAATTTTTTCCATCAAATAGATGAACGTTTCTAGTCCGTCGAAGAAGAGAAATACTCGAGACAAACGATGGTTCGACTACTTCTGTATTCAAGTGGAAATACAATTGTGCAACGTAACGACGTTGATAAAATTAAATTCCGATTTCTTATTAGGCTTTAATAATGTCAAGTTCCTATTAGCCTGTGATAATGTTTGTGATGATGGTACGTAAACGTATCAATGAATAATTTAGTTGTATGCGACGAAATTCTAATTTTTGACTTTTGTTGCAGAAAAAGGCGATGTTTGTAATACAAATAAATACTACTCCCAGTTACCGCTGAATTTACGTCAGAAAAATTGGTCTTGTGAATTTCAATTAGATTCAGTTTGGGCTGATCTAAATTACGACCACGGAGTCGTCGTATTACCCCAATTCCAAAAATATCATTATTGGGGTATCCCACTCTGGTTGGGAGCCGCATTGATCAAAATTAAAGGCTGTTTACCTCCGAAAGTGCCTCGTTTACAGGTTATGTTCGATAACGTACAATTAGAGTGGAGTCCTCCCCTATCTAGTTTTTTAAATCAAGTTTATAGGTATGGATTTCAAAACTCAAAGGTTTAAGATTTTTTTTATCAAGTTGATTAATTGAGTTCTTGATTTTAGCTGTTGCTGTGATTATCGTGTTGCCAAAACGTCTGTGACTGTAGATAAATCCAAGCTGAAGTTTGAAAATCCCGAAGCTATTTCTTCAGTCGCTTGTAACATCAGTGTTGCTAATGTTAATTTGTTTCTCATCGCTGATAAAAAAGGTATTATTGCCGAATTTTACTACAAACGTAGAAATGTATTATTTTTTTTAAATTGAGAATTCTTTCGTAGTTTGTATTGCTGTTCGTATCGATTCAGTTGGTTTGGGAAGCGATACTTCCAAATTATTTACCTCCTTCGAAGGTGTTAAAATGGCTTCTATTATTCCTACAGAACATCACTTTGTTTGTGTGAAATCTGAAGATGTTAAAGTAAGTAACTGAAGTGATCAACGGATGGTCATTTCGAATAATGTCTTTAATTTTCTGTTTTTGTTTCATAGAATGCTTGTTTTACCTTGAAAGCTGCCCAATTTGAGTGGAGAAACCAGAACAGAAAGCTCGAGTTGACCGATGAAATTGATTTTTGTTGGAGTACAAATCTTCACCTCAAATTGTTGACGTTATATTCCGATATGAAAAACACGTATTTCAAAATAGCTGGTAATTGTTATGATTAACACAACTAAGAAGTGTACGTATTATTGCGGAATAATTGTTTACTCATTTCAAAATTCAATTAAGGTCCTTCTAAAACTGAGCCTAAAAATAATGAAGAAAACAATACCCAGCCATCTTCGTCGTATTTAAAAATTGCTATAAAAGGAAAATTTCGAATAGGTGTGAAAATATCATCAACCCAGCAAATACTATTTTCCAGCGGTGAGTAAAAATTTATTGAAAAATATCAAATATAATTATTCCCGATTAATTTGTCCTTTTATATTCGACAGAAAACATCATCTTGCGAAAGAATGAGACTCAGCTGCGACTAGAGTGTCCATCGTTTAGAATAGCAGTCGATAACCATAATATTTTTTCTGTTGACGGCTTCTACTTAGTTCGTTTACTGAATAGTGATATTTTAAAAGCCGAAAGATCGAACGCCGAAGGATTTATTTTAGCTTCGAATACCGTTTGGTTGGTAAAACATTTGTTTTAATTTCGTGAGTAAATGAACGGCATAAAAATGCTTATTTTCATCGCAGGGAGGTGAATATATCAACGTTGAAAGCAGTATTCCCGTACGAGCATAATTTCTGCGCCACATTCCACAATGAATTTCTTACCATTTTCAAATGGCTCAGACTTATCCACGCCAAGAGCAAGGGTGGCAACAAGACACTACCTGGAGATATTATTTTTAAAGCAAGTCTTCTAGTTTGCTTTAGATTTATTTCCTGTTCGACTCGAATTCATTTCCGAAAATTATTTTAGGTGAAAGAATTTCTATTTGAAATGAGCGACGATCCTTTCGAAGTGAGTTTACGCGATAATTACGAACTTCTAGTGGACGAATACGAAGAAAGTATTAAACGACAAAGAATGTTGGACGAGAAAGTAAATTATTATTTTTTTATCATTTATTTTTTCCTATGTAATTTTTCTAATGGAAATTTATTCATTTATCCAGCTCGCTAAAATGTACCAAGAGAGGCCATTCTTACCGGTAGGCAAAGTCGAAGAATTACACGCATCTTTGCAAAAAATCAACGCTCAGATTTACGTACAAAGGTCCAAACAAATGAAATTACAAGCTCCCGTTCGAACCAGACTGTTTGCCTGGGTAATCACCGATGTGGAAATAAGTTGCATGACCGATCCTTCCATTATGGGTAGTGAAAACGTAGTTCGAATCTTGACTGAAATCGATCCAGAAAGGTGAGTCAATGTTGATTATCAAATTAGCATGATTTTTTTTCAACCGAATTTAATCCTAACGCTAGATAAATTTTTCATTTTTTTAGCCCGTGGCCGGCAGACGGTGTAGAATTCACGACTCTGTGGTGTAGATTTATCGCAGCCAAATGTAAAGAGTGGAAATTCCAACTACGAGACTTTCCACAACCTTGGCTCGACATAAGAGAGTTCCATTTATGGGGTAGATTGGTCGGTGCCGAACAGAAAGCGAGCAAAAGGGCGAAACGAGACGTTGTGATCGAATTAGGCGATCCGTACGGTGAAATTACCATCGAAAGGAGTATGACGTCTTTGAAATACTATCACGATCTCAATTGCGAAGTTGATAGGCTTAGTTATGCCTTCGGACCTTGTTGGGAACCTGTGATATCACAGTGTAATTTAGGTAAGAAGTTTACTTCTCATTTTATTTATTTTTGTTGATATTTAATTTGGCTAATCTGGCAATTTTTTTGTAGCCTTTTCAAAAATCATTAGCTCGAGTAAAGATCCAAGTCCTCCTTTACCGTTTTGGGATAAAATTCGATTAATTTATCACGGCAGATTGACGATGTGTATTCGTCAATTGACCTTCTTATTGCATGCTTCGTTAGACCCTTATAATACGACTGAAGAAATGGAAGTCACATGGAATGATGTCATCATGGACTGGACAAATGGTTAGTTACATAAAAAGCTATCAAAACTAATTTTGGAAAAAAGGTCGTACATTTTTTTCTTTTCTCTTTTCAGCGAAATTCATTTTCAAAGGCAACCTGGAAGTGTGTGTCAGAACTGCTTCGAAATACGACGATTGTAGACTGCTCTACTTACCTAATTTAAAATTAACTATGAAACTGGAATGGAACTGTATCGGCGATGAGAATGATCATCACTCGGTGATGCCCTGTGCTCCAGATAAATTACCCGAATACTCGAGTAACCAGGAACACGATTCATTTCGAGCTTTTCGATCACAAAACTTGAACCTTAGGCTGACATTAGAAACTAAACCATCTGGCAATACGGCTCGAACTTTCGAGTGTCCTGTTGCGTCCTTATTCAGCAGTACGCTTAGGTACTCGGTTGAAAAATTTCATTTACGTGTATTTGTATTCGGATAATTTACCAAGGTGATTCGAATAGGTGGTTCGAAAGCTTGAAGTTGATCCTATCCGGAGTTACCAGACCAACCAGGAGGGGATTAGTGTTTGATAACTTGCGTCCTAGAAAATTATCGTTGAATAGACACTACAAAAAAGTCTACCTTTCGTTGGCATTGCATCGGTTTCAAGTTCATTATTGGATGTCATTCTCCAGACAACGTGGCTTAGAATTGGTCGGGCAGAAATTCAGTTTCGGCTCAGGTTAGTACTCGAATTGAAACTACGATACGAATTCACGAACAAAATAAATGTTTTTCTTCTTCGTAGAATACAACTTGAACTTGGTACCTATCGAAGATGGATTACTTCACCGACCAAGAGCTGCGTGGTCCATCACGTACATGAATTGCGAACTAAACGACGCCGAGGTTTGGCTCAAAAGTGCTCTGCAGATTGAAGATAGAAAAGAAGTACGTTTCGTTCGTAATTTTCGAATAAATCCCGAAAATGTTTTCAATTTTTTTCGTTTATTTTTTTCTCAGCAAACCTTGCACATGCAGCAGCAACCAGTAGAAAAATGTTATTTTCTCAGCGTCGATAAAGTGTCTTACGGAAGATTTACAACTGTACCGAACGCTTTGCCTAGTTTTGGGAGTAGTCGCCAAAATAGTAAAGATGACACGCCTACGCATCGACTCGTCGTTGTACTTCTAAAAGGGGCTTGGACGCCGAAAAATCGAGATATTATTTTCGCTTTGTACGATTCGTTTAGAAAAACCCAAGTGAGTATTGGTCTCGTACCAGAGATGAACACATCGTCGGAGAAGTTATTATTGAATTTTTTTTTGGCAGCAACTAAAAAAGAATTTATCAACCGCTGCTCTGAAAGGATTCAGATGTCCGGACGCGTCTACTACGCCGATTAAAACCAGAAGTCGTAGTATTGAAAGCCAAGTACCTGCGGGATCTCCTATCCAAGTAAAATTCACTCTCTTTTTACTACCGAACGGCCTCCAAACAAGAATCTAATCGAATATCTAATTTTAGCAACCAAATCCGTCAGTTTTGGTACAAGAGACACCTTCACCAATGAGTAAATTACAATCTGGTCACGCGGCCTCCATGCTTCAGCAATTAATCGCCGAAGCGGAAAATAAAGCTGTTGTATTTAGCGACGATTTATCAGTGCAAATGAGAGAACAATACTTACAAGGCTTGGCCGCCTGTCAAGAAGACGACGTCGTACATAAAAATTGGTCAAGTACGATTGAACTGTGTATGCAACCACCCAGTGATTTATGGTTTTAATAGTATTTTTTCGTTGCAGTTGCTCTAGTCAATAGTCAAGTTTTATTGAAAGGTTGTGAGACGAAAGGGTACGTAATTATGAGCACAGCCAAGGCGGAAATTTTGAAAAAAATACATCGCCCTGTGTGGAAAGATAGAATTCTTGTTTCAAAAACCAGCTGGGTTGGATCTTTAGAATGCATGCAGTATTATGCCACCGTTAGCGCTAACGATACCTTAGATGGTTGGTTTCTTAATTCTATACGATGCTCTAAACGTGTAATTTATTTTTTTATGTGATCATTTTGTTTTTTCAGAAAATATAATGTGGTTGTCTGTGGATAATATTCAAGAAAAAGACGCCGGATCGACGGTCATCTCCGATTTACCAGATCTACCTCATTTAGTAGGAAGTGGCCAGAGTGTCGGTGGAGTTGTCAGTGGAACTGTGGGCGCTGTAGGAAATATTAATGAAAATTCTCCGTTGCAAGTGCGTTTTTACGCTGACCTAAGCCTATTTCAACTTATCCTTATGCACTGAAAATTCTATAACGACTCGATATTATCGTTTTCAGCTGCAACGTATCGTTTCGAGATGTAAATGCGAATTTTTCTACGCCGGTTATGGCGAAACGAGCTTAGATCCGAGTATACTCGATGAAGTTCCTCCACCTCCGGCTGAAGACAGTGGTACTCCTTGGGAACGTCAAGACAAAGCCGTAGATGCGTTTACGTTGATGCATCACGACTTGGACGTCTGCACCAACTCTCTCCAAGTACGTAACTATCATCAAATCGTATCCGAATTCAAATAAAATACAAAAATTATAATTTTTTTCAATTCGCAGTACGCTATGATTTTGGATATCGTCAATAATCTGCTATTATACGTCGAACCGCGACGTAAAGAAGCCTACGAAAGATTGCAAAGAATGCGATTCCAGTTACAACTACAGAGCGTCCAAGATCAACGAAAACCAATCCAACAATTACAGAATTTGATTAGGTACATCGATGAATTTTCTACTTTAAAAAGTTTATTTATCTTAACTTGAATTTTTCACTCGATAGGAGCTTGGTAGCGAAATTGAAAAGGCTCGAAAAAGAAATCTATCTCGTTCAAAAAACCGTTTTAGAAGAAAACAGCGAAGACTTGTATTCAGAAATAATAGAGCTAGAAAGCGAGGTACCCTTATTGCTTTATTCACGTACTTACTCCTATTAACCTCAATCTAAAGCCTTTTTTTTTATTGGTAGATAAACGAATGTAAGGAGCAGCTGAACTTGAACAGCGAGGAATTAGACATGATGTTATCGTGCTACAAAGAAACCCAGTTAATGGCTAGTCAAAAAGTAGAAACGCTAAGGGGCGATAAACAAATAATGGCGGTTCGAACGAGCGAGATTTGCTTCAAACATGCTCAATGGCGATTGACTGAAACCGATGGGCAGCTAGGAATTGCAGATTTGGTTCTTAGCAATTTTTTGTACGTAGATGTTTTTTGAGTACGTATTTATTTTTGTTTCGAATTCGAAAAAAAAAATTCAACGGTCTATTTTTTTCTAGGTATACTAAGGTGTCTAAGAATGACGACTCGGTTGAGCATTTATTGGAATTAGGGTACATTAGAATGACCAATTTATTAGCAAACGAACCCTATAAAGAGGTTATTTTCCCCACCGAAATACAAAGCAACATGCCCGTTGCTAGAAAAGTTTGTATTTTTTTTGTTTATTCAAGTTGAGATTTAGTAATCAATTGGTAATTTGTAATTTTTTTTCCAATACAGCGAGCAGTTCGTATATTTTGTCGTGAAAAAGCTCCAGTTGGAGGTATTTCGGTCAAAGAGCATTTTGAAATTAATGTAGTTCCTTTTACGATCGGTAAACCAATATTTTAATTTATTTAGAAAAAATATTTCGATTTTTTTGGACGTACAAGTAACTTGATTGTTTTTTCACAGGTCTATCTAAAAAATTCTACGATACCATGTTGAAGTTTTGTTTCCCTGAAAGAGATACAGACAACATAGAAGGTGACGCATCCGAAGATTCGGAGAGCTCAGGAAGCAGCGGCGGTAATTCGAGTAAAAGAAAAGCCAACAACAACGAAAAATCTAAAAAATGGAAAGAAACGAGCTTCTACGTTCCTATGGTGATGAAAGACGATGTAGAGAAAATGAAGGTAAATTAAATTTTCCGTATTAAAAAATACAACAAACGTTCACACGAGTATTTTTTTTTTTTTTTTCAGGAAAGGGCTGAAAAAAATAAATTATTTATTTATATTAAAATACCCGAAGTTCCGGTCAGAGTGAGCTATAAAGGAAATAAAGAAAAGAATATCGAAGATATTCGCGACTTTAGCTTAGTAATTCCTACCTTAGAGTATCACAACGTTACGTGGACTTGGCTAGATTTGTTCCTGGCTATGAAAAATGATAGTAAACATGTTATATTACCTCAGGTAATTTTGCTGACCGCTTCAAAATGATCATTTTACTAATTTCTTGTACTGACGACTTCGTATTTTGTTTTAGGCGATTAAACAAAAATTACAAATTAAAGTGAGAACTGGCTGTTCCGAAGAAGGATCATCTCCTCAAGAAGAGGACAAAGCGAAATTACTTTTCGGCACTAGAGTTATGGTAAAATGATTTCATTTTTTTCTATTTTTGTTAAATGAAATGTGTATAATTATGTTATTTATTTTTTGTTTTAGCCTGTAGAACCAAAAGGTGCGAAGAAAACTGGTATTTTCAAATTACAAAAATGAAAGTGTTGTTTCAACTTGTCGCATATTCGACTCGACATTGTGATTTTTTAATTTTTTGTTTTCGTATCGAATTATTTTTCATTGTTACATGTAGTGTTGCTGCGCAGAAGATGATGTTTGTTGGAAACATATTTATATGGTCAAATGTTATTATTTATTTCCGTCACGTCAATTTGTTTAATGTTTTTTAAAAACTAAAGTAAGTTGAGAATTTCCAACTATTTATAGTGCTGTTGATGAAAAACGCCATTTTTAAATTATATTTTGTTCACTTGGTTTTTAATCTTTTCAAATTTTTTATCAAAAGAAAACAAGTAAATTGTACTTTTATCATACTTTTTGCATAAGTACTTTATTTCTCATAAAATGAAAGTTCAAGTGGAAAACATGAAGAAATGAATTATTGATGAATGATGATCTTAAGAATACCTCTACGTTGAAAAACTCGTACTGGAAATTTAACCCTGTTCCAAATCCGTCTTAAAAATTTTTAATCACGACCTTTGGCCAAAATTGAAGAAAATGATGAAATACAACCACGTAGTCATTCTAGTGTATAAGTTCACTTTATTTAGGAAAAAAAAATACAATAAAACAAAAACGAAATATTCAACTTACTAACTTATTCTTAATTTAAATATCGGACCAAGGAGGTGCTTGAGTATGACCTTTGTATTTTTTCTTGTATTTCAAACCAGTTACAAAAGTAGAACTGTGAGGGAACGCGGTTACGCCGCCAAATTTCGTATCCGTATCAGGGTGAAATCTCACATAATCCTGAACAATATGAAGATTCGGAGGAAGCTCCATATCCTTGAATGCATCATATGGAACTACATTGGTACTAGGTGTGTGATAGAATTCGAATACATCAGCTAAAATGAATTGAGAAAATATCGTTATTCCTGTACCAATAAAATGGTGCCACTAATAAAAAGTAAATACCTAGAGTCTTTATCGTATACAAGGTGGAATTCGGCACAGAATGACCAAATGTGTCGTTACATTTCACCAATAATTTGAATTTTTGATCGGCGTCTAATTCATGACTTAGTTCAGTGGTCCCAACGATTTCACTAAAAATCGTACGTAACTGATCGGTTACACCATTCGGTGGACTGTAAGCGGGAAGATTTCGTAAAAATCTGAAATCAAAATGACAGCAACAATTTCTTTAGTATTTTGTCGAGTGCTAAAATATTGATTAATGAGTATTGATTACCCTCTAGATTTCAACGAATCTACTTTCGCTTGAAATGGTGCTTTTTGAATGAAGTTTTTCGGATGTCTTTTGATTTTTTTATTATAAGTGCCCATCTGACGGACAGTAATCTGGAAAACATAACATCAGAAATAAAATGTTTTATAAATTTTAATATTGCCAACTAAATGAACACAAAATCGTGAAATAGACCAATTAACTATTTTATGTACCGACGATTAATAGGACTGATCTAACGATATTTTTTTAATATAAAAAAATAACCGGTATCAAACATTAAAAAAAAATAAAAATCAATCTTTTATCACTATTCGTTTACCTATCAAATCAACCTATCTAAATCATTATCACAAAAAAATCGAAAAAATCCCACTGTGTTACTGCGAATGCTTCACTTATTGATTAGAACTTCGATCAGAAAATTCGAAAAAAATTGATTTTTTATAGCTAATACTCGCCGAAAAAGCACTAAAATTGATCAAATTTAATTATTCAAAGGCTTACGGTCACGAAAAAATACTACAATTACCAAATTACGTAAGATACAATACCATGATACGAATTGGACGAAAATTGTGATAAGAAAAATTATTACCGCAAAATTGATCCACTAAGAATTTTAGTACTATTTTAAAGTAATTAAACGCGTAGAAAAATTCTCAATTAGTGACAAAATTTAACATACCGTCAGGGCTTTTGAAGAATTCCATAATATTTTCGGAAATTTCGAACCAGCGGTCGATAACACATGTCCTATGTACGCCGCCATCACTGTGTTTAAGTCACGTGACCACCTGTACCCAATAGTGTATTTTACGTTCTCCGCTTGTTGTCGTAATCCGCCATTTTACTCGAGCCATGAAAGGTGAAATCTTCTGTTGCGATACGCGAATTTTAATAGATTTTAGTGATTAAATTATTAAATTTTTAGTGCAAATGGTGTAATTAGTGTATCGAAAATGGATAAACCATGACGCACCCCAGCCATGAGACCAACGGTGCCAGTTTAGAAGACTGTCATACAAATTTCTATGCTTTAGTAAGTAAAATCGTTATACTTGTACGAAACCGAACTGGTAAAATTCTTTTTCCAAGTGTAATTGTTTTTATCGCGTATAATTTTTCGGATTTATTCGCGATTCTTGGTCCTTACTCCTCCGTCGAATTTTTTCCATGGTTAATAATTTTACTATTCGACTGGAAGTGTTTCAAATTGTGGATATTTGCCAACGTCTAATAATTTCCAATAATCTTATCACTATTTAAATTTCGAAATTTTTTCGAAATATTTCTCTCGGCTTTGTTTTAATTCTCGCCGATGATGGCATTCTATTCGATATCTGTTACGTTTCGATCGGATTTTTCAATAATGTTGATTGTTTTGTTTTGATGTACTTATTTTCATTCGGCTAGTGAACACCTGTCATTTTTAGTATCGCAATAATACCGTAATATTTGCTATTAATTAACGGTCGTTTTGATTTAATTCATACGGTTGATTACCTCGTTGGTAAAAAAAAACCTACGAATATCGCATTATAAAAATTAGCCAACTTGTAAACAAAAGTATTTTTCATGGTGGTTCAGGTTTACATAGTCATCAGATTTGTTTCTATTATTTTTCTCTCTAACACAAACTAAGTACGTTTTCTGTACAGTGAAGTTTTCGCGATAATTACATACTCCTGAAAAATATTAATTTTGTCTCAACTTTGTCCACTTGGCTTCGTTATCTATTCTTTGTTCTTGCTTTGTGGTTTTTTTTGTTTTGAATGAAAATTGTTTAAACAAAAAATTTATTTAATACTTTCCAATGTTGAATTTATGAATTCTTCCTTTGAATTACTATACAAAGTGTATGTTTTGAAAATATTTCCTATTCCGTCTGTTCTTTGAATTCGGTACTCCGAAGTGGGTCATTATTGTGTTAATTTACCAGTTTATTTACGGTGTTGAAAATTGTTTGATTTACATGTAAATTTACGTCTATCTTGTGTTTTTCATTGAAAATGATTTTTGATATTGGTTTTTAAAGAAAATATGACTGTTTTCGTTTCCATGTCTTCGATTCACGTTCGTGCCCCAAAAAGTCGGATTTTTTCCTGTTCGTCGAACATTTTGCGTATGTTCGAATTCGAAGAGCTGATTCTTGCATAAAATAGATGGATTCAATTTTCCGCACGGTTTAAATATTCGCACAGATTTTGCTCGAATGTATGAACAAGTACCGACGTAACGACAGTATTGTGCCTAGAAGGTCATGAGCTGTAATGTTTGTGTAGCTTCTCACAGTTAAACCTCCATTTACCATCGAACGATTATTATTTTTTCTTTCATCGATAAGTTGTATTCTTGAAAAAATTGTCACGATTCCGATCGTATTTCGTTGTATAATTACCGAGGCGGTAATTTATCAATTGTTTATTTTCGTTCGCATACCTCTACCGAGATGTTTATACGGTGAAAGGAATTCATGCTTTCTCTGTACTGGTTTACGCGTCCCAAGTCGATCCGTATAATCTGCTGTGCTGTGTGAACCGACGACGTACAGTAGACGTTTCCAAATATACGGATTTTTTTCTCCGTTCATCTACAGTGGTAACACTGGAGTTGCATTGTAGTTCTCTATTTTTGTTTATGCGATTCGTGTAGATTTTTATCGCGTATTTTATTTTTCGCCCGAAGAAAATTTTCATTTTTCTACAAATTTTCCACCTTGCGAAATTCTATCTGGTTACGTATAGGCAGGTACTTTATTATCGTGCGATACACAACGTTCGTTTGGTCGAATCGATCCTTCTTTTGTCGGAAAATATACCGTTTTAGCCGTCATTCTTGTAATTTCGTCGAATCCAAACGATGCCGGAGTTCGTTGACCTGGAAAATATCATTATGTTGCGCCTATAAGTGAAATTCCATTTTTTTTTTCTCCTCTATTCGCTAGAGAGTACATCCTGTTTATTCCTGTACTATGTAGATTGTAGATCTATTTATTAATTTTATTTTTAAGGTTATGCCGGCTGGTAATACTCGAGGGGGTCATTCGTGGATGAATTTTTATCCAGAAAATTTACTTTCTCTTCCTGTAAATTTTCAATCGATAATACTCGGCGTTGAAATTTTCTTCGAAAAATTATTATCCATTTTCTACCCACGTCGTGCTATCATCTGTTCAATGAACTCAGTGTTACCATGTTGGCGGAATAGAAAATTGAACCTTGACTGTATACGCGATACGACAAATTTGCAACCGTTACCGCGAAATTCTCCTCGACTGAGATAATTATCGAAGCTGTGAAATTTTCGATTAAATTGGCATGTGAGATAATTGACATGGCGACGCGACGTTGCCAACAGTACCGCCAACCATATCGTATTATCGATGCTAAAAATATGCTACTAGTACTGGGTAAATTGATTATTACAGCTGTTTACATTTTCGGTTAGAAATCGAACGAATTTCTCGGAATACAATTTTTCCTCTCTCGTCCAATTTACCCACGTGTGGAAATTCTAAACCCTACGATCTACCGTGTCCTTGATTATTTTGGACTTTTCGTCGTAATTTTCGTAATAAACTGGGAGCTGGGAGCTGATTCGAAGCAAGTTGAGTGCAGATCTAATAGGTACGACTATGTTGCCATCTACTACGTTGCATTCATTCATAAATAGACGTTTTGTTTGAACTTTCTCTTCGCGGTATACGTACTACGAGTTGTATCTCGGTTGAGTTTATTTATTCAGCTTTTTTTTTTTTCTTTCAATATTCTTTCTACGCTAGTAACTAGATAGGTGGAATTATCAATGGCAGTCTAGTCGTGCGAATATTAAATATTTAAATTTGAAAATTAACACGGTACAGCACACGAGTATTTATATATTGCATTCGCGCAGGAAGAGGACCAATCTGCTCCGGACAAAGTATGCTATTTTATTCGTCAATGGAGAAATATCCAAAGTGGGTTATGTTATTCTCTCTTCTTCACTTTCCTTTATGCACGAATTCTCCGACCCAGTTTACTACCACCACATCCAACAACCTCGATAATAATGCTCCTCGTACGTACGTACGCGTAAAAATATTATCACGCACGCACGCCGAGAAACTCGCAACAGAGAGGAGAGTATTGTGTGTGTGTGCGGTGCGTAAGGAGAGTCTCTCATTCTGTCGTTACCGTACCGCGTACTCGTCGTTGTGTGTGCTGACTGAGAGAAAGAGCGAGAGAAGAGATATTATGGGAGAATGATAAATGCGTGTGCGCGATTATACGCCCCGTCCTCCTCATCCTCCTCCTCCTCCGTTCGGGGAAGAACCTCATAAGCTGACGAGAGCCGTACGACGGTGTGGTGTTTTTTGGGTAAAAAGGCCTGCTGCAAGTCTCTCTCTCTCTCTCTCTCTCGCTCTTCACTCCATCGATTAGGAATTTTTGGAAAAATTCAAAGGTATGTAACGGAAAACAGGGTCGAATCGGATGGACTGGACCGAGTTAGGCTGTAGCCGGCCTAAATAGGTGGGTGTGATGAGGATGAACGCTCGAAACCCCGTACCCCCCCCCCCCCCCCCCCGATGTACTCTTGGTTATAGACCACGTTGGCGTGTATTCTGTGTATAGTTTTGTATTAAATAACCGCCGCTGCGTCGATGTAGATTTTATAGCCTCCCTTTCGCCGTGAGTTTACGCGGATGAATATTTCCAGCTTGGGTTTTAGCTGGTGTTTTTCGCAGTCCACGGTGTGTTTTTGAGTTTGGCTCGGTTTTTGGGGAGGTGCATTGGTCGAGAGAATTTTCGGATAGAATGTCGAATGGAGTAGAAATGGTGTTGACAAATTCTGCCGAATTTCATAGGATTAATTTTTTAAAATGATGATCCACTTGAGCCCAAAAAAAAATTGATCAAAATAATATTTGTCGATAAGGAAATAATTTCTCAATTTATTGACCTTGCAATAGTGAAAATTGAATGGAAAGATCATTTCAATCAATTTTTTTCAATTTAAAATAAAATTGAGAAATTTGAAAAAAAATTCAAGTTCAGTGTTTCCAATTTCTTGAAAAAAAAAAAAAAATCACCTTCGCTTGCCCCTCCTTTTTCCGCCCAAAAAATATGTCGATAGGATAAATATTTTCGATAAAATTATCGCGATTTTGCACTCCGCTCGTCACGTACATGCTTATACGTCCGTATTACGTGTACGTAGACGTACTTAGCAGTGCATAGATAGATATGCTACGTACGTCAACCAACCAGCAACGGCACACAGAGAGAGAAAAAACCGAATAAACATTCCGCCCGGTACATTGGAACTTACGTAATTTACGTTTCATTTAGTCGAGTTCGTTTCGTACCTGTACCCACTACATACACGTACATTTCCGTACGTACAATATCTAGGGGAAAAAAATCCGCCAGCGATCTGCTCGCGAGTCTGAGTCGATCGTTCGACGCGACGAAATGATCCCAAAGCCATACAAACCGATCGCAGCCGGCGAGAGGCGAAGAATACGTAGATGAAAATTGAATGAATTTATAATTATGTATGCTAGGTACGCGTGTATGTATGTATACTGTGTACCTCGTATATGCAATATGCGTATGTGTGTTGTGTACAAGTCGATGTCCTTGAAAAAGCACCAGCCTTCTCGGATATGTCATTCTCTATGTATACGTTGCGATAATAACGTGTAACGTACGCTCGCTCGTATCGTACTCGTACGTATGCAAGTCGACAAATCGTACGTACTACATATAGAAGAACCTCTTGTTACGCCGCCGTCCTCGTCACCAGTGCTCCAATCGACAATTATTCGGCGAGGGGAAAAAAATCACACCAAAATAAAAGAAGAATCTCGCCACGCCGAAATTCGAGCCTAATTTCATCTTCGAAGTGATTCCCGGCGAAGGTACGTGCGAATGTACGAAGGCTAGACACGCGACCAAAGTGTAACGTTACGAACCCCTGAAATAACCCATATTCTCGCGACTCGGACGACGCGGTGGGGCGGAACGCAGCAGCCAAAGTCTCTAACCGTATCATCGTTCGCGTGCACGTATAGATCTTCTTTCGTCTCCGGCGGCGGCGGCGTTCGTAATCGCGAATTACGTTTTCAGTGACGGGAATGGGGGAATCTCCATCGTCGGATCTGTACCTAGTTGTCGGATGGAATTTTTTGGGAGATTTTTCTCGCGATCAATGGAAATGAATTATTCGTCGCTGGGCGTGTTCGGAAAAATTGCCAAATTTCAATTTTTTTATACCAATTTACGCGGATTTTAAAGAGGTCGAGATGAGAAATTTGCGAATTTTTGAAAATTCGCCAATATTCGCAGAGTTGATGTTTACAGTTGGTGATGCGACCATGACCTTTGGTAATAGAATAGATTTGAGGAGGGTCGTTTTTTCAGCTGAGGAGATTCGAATGTAAGGGAGGGGTTCTGTTGTGTTGAGTGGCTGATGATTTTTTATAGACCAGATTGGAAAGAAATTTACTCCAGTTCCTAACTCGTGTAAGGTAGACCAGCTGAACGAGTGTAACCCAAAACCCCTCTGAGTGCTCTCACAATTAGGATCAATGAAAAATCACTGAAAAAAAAATCGGAATTGCACCACAGGCAAATCAGTGAAAAATCACTGAAATTTCGGCGAATTTTCACCGATTTTTCAGTCAATGCTACGAAAATCAGTGAAAATAGCTGAAAATTAGTGAAATTCACTGAAATTTTAGTGATTTTACCCAGGGGTCAGGAGCGGAGTGGAGAGAGGAGGGACCCCCCAGGCAAATTTTTTTGGGAGCTGGAGTAGGAGGGACTTTCATAGAAGTCCTCGGAGCTGCAGCAGGAGCCGGAGGGACCAGATCTCCACCCTCCAGATTTCTGGACATTTTCAGATCACGAAAAGGAGATTTTTCAAACTCAATCGTTTTATATTTATTTTGTGGTAGAAAAAAAATCACCACAAAAAGAAACAAACCCCAAATTCGTGTTTAACGGGTCAAACATGTCAAAATATCCTCGGGAGGTGCCCTTAGGAGGAGGTACCTTCGAGGGCACCTTCGGGAAGGACCGCCTGGAGC
The DNA here is from genome assembly GCA_900065295.1 of Paracoccus marginatus. Classification (NCBI taxonomy): domain Eukaryota; kingdom Metazoa; phylum Arthropoda; class Insecta; order Hemiptera; family Pseudococcidae; genus Paracoccus; species Paracoccus marginatus. The sequence goes on along the minus strand of FIZT01019426.1, from coordinate 662 downwards.
CTTTTAAAACTTTCTGGAGCTGGAGCCGAAGTCGGAGAGGCTTTTATATGCAAATCCTGGAGCCGGAGCCAGAGCCGGAGGGACTTCATTCAAAAATCTTGGAGCTGGAGTCGGAGCCGGAGGAATCAGACACCCTCCTTAGCGACCCCTGATTTTTTCACTGATTCCAATTGAGAGAGCGGGTCATCAAACCTCCCCACAGTTATGGTTTTCATCTGAGCTGTCTAATAGAAGGATCTCCGGTACGTTTGTCTGCTGCGATCGAGACACAATTTGGCTTGTGGAAAGGTCACGCCATTGACACCTTGGAACCAAAATTTCAGCTGCCCAAGTTGTTTTTTTGAATTTTTTTGAATTTCAGGGCTGTGTACCGGTATCATTTTGGTTTTGGTTCCGGTATTGGTATTTTGGTACTGGTTTCGGTTCGGTTCCGGTTCCGGGTTTGGTATTTTGATACTGGTTTTGATTTTGGTTTTTATTTCGGTTCCCAAAAAATCGTTTTTTTGAGAATTTTGAAAAACTAATGGATGAAAATTGTAGTTCTTGTCAAGAGCTACAAAAAAAGTTATTATCTACAAGTTCGTATCTCTTCATGGGGAGGAGCTAGGGGGGACTCAAAAATTTAGAGCACTTGAAATATCAAAGATAGGCAACCAGTGATA
>FIZT01019391.1:0-12456 GCA_900065295.1 Paracoccus marginatus | reverse complement strand
AAAAAAATTCACCCCTTTTCACTCTCTTAACCTTCAAACACGTTTTCTGGCGTTTCTAGGGAAGTTTACTTTTTACACGTTAACTACCTTTTCATATGATGCATGTTGGTGGGTTACGAGGTATTCGATCTACGCAGTCGATATGGCATTGTAAACAAACAAGAATCGTTTCAATGACAATTTTTTTGAGAAATATTTTCGTTTTTCTGGTCATTTTTATAATGACAGGTTCCAGTTCAATTTCCCATTTGTTATAAGTATACCTACATGTTTCTAGATTTATACATTTATAGAATTCATTAACAAAATGCGATAAACATGGAGAATAAAAATCATAAGTCACCTGCTACGTGGTAAAAATGATAGAATGTTTTTATCGATGCTAAGTAACTCTATGTACCTACCTACCTACGTAACAACCAACACATATGACCAATTACAATGTATACATAAACACGAACATTCTCTTCTACGTACATAAAACGGATGGATAGGCAAACCGACAAAGCCTCATTTTCAATTAACAAGTCCCGCACCTTCGTCGCCATAGAAACTATAGAAAAGAACATACGACAAGAAGAGTTGTACAGCTACAGACAGACGACAGACGACTCGCAGACATTCTACTTAATATCGTACCTACCAACGTTTCACTCATTAGGTATAATAAAAACAAGAATAACACCAACATAATCCGTCTTCATTTTCTACGGTTGAAATTACTCGAATGTAAAACAAATAACACAATTTGAATAAAACAACTCAAACTGTACACTGAAAACTTATGTAATGTGAATTATGTACAATTGTACATGCACAATATTGCACAGAGTGCACGCGCGATGCAATTCAAATAAGCACAGGAGTGAAGTGAGATCGCAGCAAACGACACTACATACATATGTGTATACTTAGGAACGTAAGTCCAGGCATTACGTACCAACGTGAATAAAATATTTTCGATATTTAGCATACCAAAGTGACATTAGATACTTGTGGTACCACACAGAGTAGGAAACTAACTCTATTTTCGATTTATTGAAATGTTCGGAATTACGATCGATGAAGAAATAATACCTTAGTTGAAAATACATATGACCGGATCCAAATTTATGCACAGCGGATACCTATACTTCAAAATAATTTTTCTAGGAATTACTCAACTCATTACGTTATCAATAAGTCAAGTTTAATTTACGATCGTTGGTATAAAGCAACTAGACATCATTTTTACATTTATATAAATAAATCACAACAATTTATACCATTTGGTAAAATTGCTACGAAAAAATCCACGCAACCACCCGACGATAGCTCCACAAACTGATAAGACATAAAAGTAAGTGTACCCACCAGCAATCGTAGGAACGCCACACTCATGCCACATAGTAAGTACCTACATACCTTCGTATCTATACCTAAATCCATCGTGTGAATTACAGTTCAAATTCGAAATTATTACAAACCATGGATCGAAAAAGTTTTCTTCGCGAAAGTTTGGATCCCGAATCGCAGAAAATTTTGAAGGAAACATTCACGATCGATCAAAAAAAAAATTTTATAAAATGTGATGGATTCTTATTTTCGCCATCATTTGAAAATTTCGCCGACAAAATTAGAAACATGGAGATTAAAGATGACGATATTTGGATGTGTACGTTCTCTAAATCGGGTGAGTCTTAATTAATTGTCAAAATAATAAATTTGATTACCTACTTTAATCACCAGATAATGAGTAACTGTAATTTTTCCACTTAGGTACAACTTGGGTTTCAGAAATGATCTGGTGTATTGAAAATGGATTAAATCATGACGATATTCACAAGTGTATTTCTGACCGATTTCCATTTCTCGAGTTTGTTTTTATTCATACCTAATTAATTAACTATAATTATTTGTATTTGTGCTTCTTTTTTTTTTCAAAAACGTAGGAGATTACAATCACAATTCACGATTTTTTTGGTTCGAAAATTCATTCCACTTTTGCAGATTATCCGTTTTCTCAGATTTCTTAAACGTAAGGGATGGAGCAGAAGATTCGGTCGAACGTGTGATGAAATTGCCTTCTCCTCGTTACATTAAAACACATCTACCGTTCAACCTACTGCCGGAAAAATTGCAAAATTTTTCAACCAACGCCAAAGTAAGCCTTAGCGTACAACTTTTATGCAACTCCTCATCGATGCGAGTTATTCGCTATACATTCTGTACCTACGCTTTCGAATAGATTATTCACGTATCTCGTAACCCCAGAGACACGATGATCTCGTACTATTACCATTGTAGACAACTTGGAATTTATAAGGGAACTTTTACACAATTCGCCGAGTTATTTTTAAATGGAACACGTACGTATACAATACAGATATGCGTAACCCATTTTCTTCGTGGGCATTTCATCACGAATTTCCAATAACTCGGTCATTTTCTCGGTTTAATTTCTCCAGTCCAGTACGCGCCATTTCCAGCACACCTTAAGGGATACCTGGCACATGGTAAGAACCCAAAAATCCTGTTTTTGAAATTCGAAGACATGAAAAAGGTAAGTCTTGCAAAATTACCAACTCGTCAGTCAAAAGATATACCTAAATCTTAATAATCTCTTGAATTTTTTTTCTGCTGCAGGATTTGAAAGGGGTGATAGAAAGAACGTGCAAATTCCTCGGTAAATGCATCGGCGAAACTGAGAAAGAAAAACTGCTCGACCATTTATCATTCTCGAGCATGAAGCAGAATCCAGCCGTCAACTATCAGTTGGAGCTGAACGTGAATGACGACGACGAAGGGCATTTTATGCGTCGCGGAATCGTCGGCGATTGGAAGGATAAGCTGGATGGCGAACTGTGCCGACGATTCGAAGAATGGGAAAAATCCAATTTGAACGAGATCGATTTTACATTTTCTACTTGAATTCTTCGCGTGGTATAAATAACGAAAAATTGTTCGCGCATGATGCTTGTACCATAAAATAAATGTCGCATAAAACTAAACAAGTTGAAAAGTTCTTCAAAAAGTTTTGGGCGATCAAAGTAAATTTTTTGTGGTTCTGCGACCACTGTGAACACGTTCGCCAGCCCTAGTATCTAGTATCTACCCTTCACAGTGCATTCAACTCACCTCCAGAGGTACTACCAGGCACTTATGTAGCGATATGGTAATGCAAAAATCTAATTTTCGAAATACGTACCTACGAAGAAAAGCAGAAGGCTGATTTAACGACATTATTTGTCAATTTAAAGGCTACTCTTAAGGGAAACACAGTAGGTATACCTAATCGAACCATGAAAAGTCGAATATCCATTCCGACAATTCAACTCCGCGCAATACAATTTCAGATGCTACTTACGCGCGCCTGTCTCGAGCTGAACAGACAACTTATTTGACACTGATATGTGTAACTGTAAACTGAGCAAAAAGGCAAGCCATAAAATAAAATAAAATAAAACATACTTCCTTATCAATTTTTTAACCCATTCTTTTCGCTACTTTTGAGCAAAAAATATCCATCATTTTTACGCAATAAATTGGTACCAATTCAAAACTCAGATCTCCAAACTTTTAGACCTCCAGCGTGACAGGTCCCTGAGTATAGTCGACTTTACTCGAGTTTTTCCACAGAATTTCTACTGAAAAACTATTCAGTCAATTTTAACAATATATGACTCATAGTTTAAGTATTTAATATAGGGGCTTTTCGTGAAAAAATCAACATCCCCTACGAGATCACCCTTTCACCTCGCAATCGGCAGTTGTTTTTAAAAGAACACTCGTCGAATTGAACAAAAGCTGAGATATTACATTTTCCACGGCGCTGTAGTGGAAAATGAACGACGTTTACGGGCTACATTTTTTTTACACACATTTTTGTAAAAGAAAAACAAAAAACATAAAAACGCTTTCATTTTAGTCAAACTCAAGTTGTTGGTGCATGGTTGATGAGTTTGATAAGTTAGGAATGCTGGTAAAAAATTAAATACCTATTACGTTTTCACAAAGCCCAAGTTCAATTTACGATCGCTCGTACGTAAAGCAACTGGATCTATTATTTTTACATTTCTATGTGTAAGTACCTAATATAGAGGTACCTAATCACATCGAGTTATACCAATTTGCAAATTGTCGCGAAAAAATCCACACAAGTACCATTAAGAAAGCATCACTCATAATGATAAGACATAATAACACTTAAGTGTACCTATACCATTAAACTAGGTAATTCATGTAGAGTTATAGGTACACTCATACCACATAAAGTGTCTAATTGTACCACTGTACTATGCAATCGTAGGAGCGTCGACCTCAGCCCACTTGCCAAGTACCAACTTATGAATCATGGATTGCAATTCAAATTCGAAATTATTCCAAACCATGGATCGGAAAAGATTTCTTTACGAAAATGTGGACCCCGAATCCGAGCAAATTCTGAATGAAACATTCACGTTCGAGAACAGAAAAAGTTACATAAAATGTGAAGGATTCTTGTTTGCGAAATCGATGGAAAATTTCGCGGACAAAATTAGAAATATGCAAATCAGAGATGACGATACTTGGGTGTGCACATTCTCTAGATCGGGTGAGTCCCTTTTTCTAATTATCAAAATGATAATTTAATCTTGATCACTTTACTCACCAAATGGCTGAAATTTTTCGTAATTCCTTGCCTCAGGTACAACTTGGGTTTCAGAAATGATCTGGTGCATTGAAAATGGATTAAACCATGACAATGTTCAAAACTTTATCAACGACCGAGTTCCATTTCTCGAGTTTGTTTTCATTTATTACCTATTATTATTATTATTATTATCATTTTTTAAAAAGTATCTGCCTAATAATATTATGTACAATTTACGATTTTTTCGGTTGGAAAATTCATTTCACATAGCAGATTTTCAACTTTATTTGATTCCTACGAAGCAATGGGTGAGGTTGAAGATTCGATCGAACGTGTGATCAAATTGCCTTCTCCTCGATTTATTAAAACACATCTACCGTTTAAACTGCTACCGGAAAAATTACAAAATTTCTCAACTAATGCCAAAGTAAGCCTTAGCGTACACTTTCATGTACCCATCCAGTCTTATCCTACCCATCGATACGACATATCCTCTAAAATTCTGAACGCTTTCCAGATTATTCACGTAGCACGCAACCCTAGAGATACGATGATCTCGTATTATTATCATTGCAGACGGCTGGGAACTTATAAGGGAACTTTTCCACAATTCACCAAGTTATTTCTTAAAGGAACAGGTACCTACCTAACTAGCTAGCTACCTACGTCTACGTATACCTATAATCCATTCATTTTGTTCATATTTCATCAAAACTTGCCAATAATTCTGTCCATCATCTCGGTTCAATTTCTCCAGTACCTTACGGACCATTTCCCGCTCACCTAAAGGGATACCTGGCACACAGTAAAAATCCAAAAATCCTATTCCTCAAATACGAAGACATGAAAAAGGTTAGTTTTGCGGAATTACCGGTCAACCAGAATATAAATCCTAAAAATCTTTTGAAATTCTTTTCCCTCTTTCCTACAGGACTTGAAACACGCAATAGAAATAATGTGCAACTTCCTCGGCAAAAGCACTAGCGAAACTGAGAAACAAAAACTACTCGATCATTTATCGTTCTCGAGCATGAAGCAGAATCCAGCCGTCAACTATCAGTCAGAGTGGAAGCTGCAAAACGGCGACGGAGGGCGTTTTATGCGCCGCGGAATTGTCGGCGATTGGAAGGATGAACTGGATGGCGACCTGTGCCGACGATTCGAAGAATGGGAAAAATGCAATTTGAACGAGATCGATTTTACATTTTCTATTTAAATTGAATTCTTCGCGCGGTAGCGATAATCCAAAATATCTAATTTTTGGAATACCTACGAATAAATGAAGACAGCCAATCAATTATCCAACGACATTACTCAATTCGTCAAAATGCTATACTATAACTTAGGGGAAATGCACATATACTATAATCGAACCATGAAAAATTTTCAATCTCGTTTCAATTTCATCTACAAAACCTTACAAAGCATTCCGTTTCAAGCGTAACCAACCTCGAGAGTCGAGATATAGGACAGATGACAATAAAGTTTCGGATGCTACTTGCGCCTGTCTCAGTCTGAATAGACAACTTATTTGGCATTCACATGTGCAAACTGAACAAACAGGCAAACCGTACATTTTTCTTATCAAGTTTTTACCCATTCTATTCGCTCTTTTTGAGCAAGAAATACCCATCACTTTTGAAAATAGTAACATTTGCAATTCAGAGCCCACTTCAAGCCAACAACTTCTCTTCTACCACTCAAATTTCGAATAAAATAAACTCAACCTCAACATTTCTGAACGCTCCTCAGTCCCCATCAAGAATTTCCGACTCAGACATTGAAATTCAAAATATCATTCTCCTGATGAAACAGCTCGATCTACGCAACCAATTAATACAAAATAATGCACACCTCTTTCCTCCCCTCGACACTGGGCGTAAAAATCCTGGAAATTATACACGCCCAGTATAATCAAACCAAAAAAAATTGAAATAAAAAAATTGAAAAAAAAAAAAAAACTTTTGATCCAAAATTCATTCACAAATCTTCGAAATAATTTTCTCGAAGTTACCCAACATAATTACGTTTTCACAACGGTCAAGCTTAATTTAACACCGTTCATAAAGCAACTATAGATAATTGTTTCATTTATACAGTATAATCACATCAAGTTACATCATTTTGTAAATTGTGGCGAAAAACCTACGCAAGTAGAATATAATACGTGTGCCTCTACCTAGTAGGCAACTACCATCACAATTCATGTAAAGCTACATTCATACACTAAATTTACAATAAGAAAGGTTATTATCATTTTTTTGTGCAAGTGCAATATTCAGAGAGATACGTGCCTTTGAAAACGAAATAGGAAGCAGTGTTCACGATACAAAAAAATTAAGCTACGTCACTATGCATTGAACGCGTTCTACACGAATATTGTGTCGAAAATTCGATTCGGAGCGTTTCTTCGAGGTGGGGGCCAATTCAAAATTATTTCAAACCATGGATCGGAAAAGTTTTCACTACGAAAGTTTGGACCCCGAAACCGATCAAATTATGAAGGAAAGTTTCGCGTTCGAGTACAGGAAAAATTTTACAAAATGTGAAGGATTCTTGTTCGCGAAATCGATGGAAAATCACGCAGACAAAATTAAAAATATGCAAATTAGAGATGACGATACTTGGGTGTGTACATTCTCTAAATCGGGTGAGTCTTTATTATTAATTATATATAATAATAATACTTAATTTCATCACTCTACGCATCAATAATGACTGAAATGTTTCGTATTTTGTTGATTGTAGGTACAACTTGGGTTTCAGAAATGGTATGGTGTATTGAAAATGGATTAACCCATAATGATGTTCAAAAATGTACCTATCACCGACCGATTTCTATATCTCGAGTTTGTTTTTGTTTTCCATCATTATAATGCGTTTTTGCTTTATTTTTTTTTTCAAATTCTTATCTAATAATATTACAATTTACAATTTTCTCTGCATCGCAGATTTTCCGCTTTATATGATTTCTTCGAAGTAACGGTTGAGGCAGAGGATTCGATCGAACGTGTGATAAAATTGCCTTCTCCTCGATTCATTAAAACACATCTACCGTTTAACCTACTGCCGGAAAAATTACAAAATTTCTCAACCAACGCCAAAGTAAGCCTTAGCGTACAACTTTCATGCTATTCGCTGAAATTCTCGACGCTTTTCAGATCATTCACGTAGCACGCAACCCTAGAGATACGATGATCTCGTATTATCATCATTGTAGACGGCTTGGAACTTATCAGGGAACTTTTCCACAATTCGCCGAGTTATTTTTCAACGGAATAGGTACCTACCTAACTATCTGCGTATACCCGTTATCGATTTCCTTCATTCACATTTTATAAAAAAAATTCCAATAACTTTATCTCCGGCCCATTTCCAGCTCACCTAAAAGGATACTTGGCACATAATAAAAATCCAAAAGTCCTATTCTTGAAATACGAGGAAATGAAAAAAGTAAGCTTATATACAGCGAAATGACTCGTCAATCGAAACGCAAGTCCTGAAAATCGACTTTTCTCCTACAGGATTTGAAAGGGGTGATAGAAAGAACGTGCGAATTCCTCGGTAAAACCATCGGCGAAACTGAGAAAGAAAATTTACTCGCATTACTCGCACATTTATCGTTCTCGAGCATGAAGCAGAATCCAGCCGTTAACTATCAGTCAGAGTTGAGGCTGAATGACGACGACCAACAGCATTTTATACGCCGCGGAATCGTCGGCGATTGGAAAGATAAACTGGATGCCGACCTGTGCCGACGATTCGAAGAATGGGAAAAACGTAATTTGCGCGGAATCGATTTTACATTTTCTATTTAAATTTTTGTGGCACGTTATGGGTAGGTAAGTCAATTAAAAATGGCAGACGTGCGATAGTTAATTATTCATAGAAAATGTTGCACATCAAAAATAAATAAACAAAGTGAAAAGATTTTCAGAAAATTTGCTCGAGCAAACGAAATTCAACATTTTTGCAAGGATGAAAAATTTTGTCAAAATGTAAAATCCTGTGAAAATTGTGAAAAAACTGAAAATTCTACGAAAATAGAAAATTTTTCGAAAGTAAAAAATTTTGTAAAAATAATAAAAAATATTAAAAATTGAAAACTTTGTGAAAATCAAAAAAAAAAAAAAAAATCAGAGAGAACTAGAAAATTCAAAATTGAAAAAAATCAAGTTCAACCCTTTTGGCCATCAATCACCTTTCATTTAAAAAAAAAAAAATTATATTCGATCCCATTGCCAATCCAGCCCAAGTTGGGCCCTTTGCGCCCTTTTGAAAAAAAAAAAACACAGATCCGCTTATGGATAGGAAGATACGTGGCCACTGGCCAAGTCTTGATCGTATTGCGACGTAAAATCAATCTTTCATCAAACTGCAGTCCACGAGCCTTTGCAATACGTACGTATTTCATCGACGATGGAAAAATTCCACAAACCTTTCTGTTAATAATTTGTAATCCATACGAATCGCGCCAATTAAACCAATCGTCTCTATCCGGAGCTATTCACACGTACCCACTACGATGACCTCCACTCCCGGTGCGGTACCTATACGTATAAATGCATGGCTATAGGTAAGGTAATTCATCTGCTGTTAGCCCGGTTCATACTTACATACGAGATCCCTGTTTCTAAAACACTGCATACGACGACGAAGAAAAAATTTCCTAACTCATAAATATCGGACAAAATAAACATAAACACGTCGTTGTGGCGACCGGCTACATCACGTCGAAATGGGACAACTATTTAAAAAGTCAGATTTCTGGATAAAGTCGCCCAACGTCCGCGTATACGTCTACATACTCGTGTAGATACATACGTTTGTAGGTAGGTATCCGTCGTCGGTAGTAATTACCGGATTTTGTTTTCCTTGTTTATTCATTTCTTCGTAATTTAAATTATTATTTATTTATTTTTTTTCGTCGATTTATAAATCAAAGTATGACTGGCGGATTATTGGGTCACATGCGAGGCATTTTTATTTTTTCTATGCCATCTATTTTTAAATGCGAAACTGTCCTTGAATGAACTACATTCTAGTAGTTCTCTATGTCTAGCGCGAGATAAGTTCTGCTCGAACCTCTCTCGTCGGTCGTCTTTTATGGACAATTTTCTAAACCGGATGTCTTCCGGTACTACCTGCTGTACGTTGCGCGTCGCGTCGCGTCATCCTTTCATTAGGAGAAAATAGTACCGATGTACTTGCGCGACAATTATTCCAACTCGTACATGCGTTATACGAGTATGTACTCGACAAATACACCCGTTTTGTCTCCGCCGCGCGCGTCCACATTCACCGACGACGAGCGGGGCGACTGACTATCGCCCAAATATCGGCCGCCTCGCGCACCGAGCATGGACCATCGATATGGCATGATGGGCAGCCGCGTATAGTACTCCGTATATCGCGAAACCGGTAAATCAACGAGAACGTGATCGTTTATGTGGCTTAAATAGAATAAAAATTTCATCATCCTCCTCGATCAGTAGGTACATGCACGCTTTTATGTACAACTTTCCTCTCAAGAACCAACTTACACTCTCAAGTTTTCTCTTCCAAAGTTAATTTCATTTTGCTTTCGTTACGCATACGCGGAGGCTGTTACTCGACTAATAGGTACTCTCAAATAGTAAATTGTATCAAAAAATTGAGGAAAAAATTATCAGTCAACAATTTTCCCAATTATAAAATTTTTTATCCCACAAAATGCTCGAGCTCGTGGAAGAAAATCGATGCGTTCGGGCGCATGTGGCAGGTACCATCGTATTCTCGCCTATTTAGATCTTCATATACAAATAGGTACCTACAGACTGAGCGAAATATATGGTTTTATATTCTTTCTAAACGATAAATTAGCCATTAATTACCTACGCGTCTATATGGCGTTGAAATTCAACTCTTTGTACTGTGCGCCTTTCTTACTCGCTCTTCACTCGTCTCTTCTCCGAACCTATTAGGTATACTATACGTACAGACGTATAGTAGATACCTTTTCTCATTTATTTTTTTTCGACGCGTCGAACTTCGCACATCCCGCCCTAAAAAATATCATTTTATTTTTCAACGCTTCGCGATCATTCGTACTCTAAATAGCCAGCGACTTAAGACTCTATTGTTAATAAACCGCTTAGTTCCGCTTTTTAATTCCGGTTATCTCGATATATAGGTACACCTATATATTTATTTTGGACACAAGTTTTAATTAAAAATCTATTTACTTTGAAATTAATTCCACCATATTTGACGCCTGACTTCGTCCGGCCACCATCACCTCTCTCTTCATTGCGTTCTATTCCCGCTCATTCTCTCAAATGTGTGTGAATTTTTCTATCGCGCTATTAAAAATTGGCGTTGATTTGAAATTTGAAAAATCCATTCCTACTTATGGGTATCATTGATGAAAATATCTGAAACATATATGCGAATGCGACATCCTCTTCCCTTCTATTCATATTTTCAACTTCCACCATACTGAAGCACACATACATATCTAGGAAGAGTGAATTTCAGACCGGATTCAAGCTTCGCGAGAAGTGCTAATGCAGAACCGCTACTATGCGAATAAATTATCGCGAATTTCATAAGTTAGGTCAACAACGAATATGAATGACGCAGCCCTCGATTAATTAGAGAAATTTTCGCGCGCCAATTTCGATCGCGATAGTAAAAATTTCTCATTTGGTTGATATCCAGGTTAAACGTCATCGAAAACTATTCGTGAAAAAAATCAATTTTTCATCTTTATTTTCATTTTTCGCTCAAGTGAGTGGACGATGAATTGAATATGCATGAGAAAAAATAGTCCTTTTCTCAGCTTTCGCTGAAAAAAAAAATCCAACTCACCCAACCTCGTCTCTTCCCACACCCAAAACAAAATTGTTTCATCCCCAATGGAGGGGGCAAATTTTGATACCCCATCGAGACCAAAATCCAGCACATGGAATGAGCATGTCATCTACACCTCAAAACCAGAATTTCAGCAATTTAAGTTGATTTTTCAAATATTTTGGCAAATCTTGGAAAATTCCTGAAATAGCACAAATCAACCCAAGTACGAGTAAGTAATTTTCAAAAATTTGCCAAAATTCGAAAAATCAATTTGAACAGCTGAAATTTTGGTTATGAGGTGTAGATGACATGCTCATTCCATGAGTTGATTTTGGTCTCGATGAGGTATCAAGATTTGCCCCCTCCATTAGGCGTGAAAAAGTTTTGTTTGTGGTGTGTGGAGAGGTGGGGTTGGGTTAATTGGCTCTTATGAAGTGGAGGTGAGTGAAACAACCTCAATACCCATCACCTACCCTCAATGACTGCAATTCGTTCCCTACACAACGTTAATATTTCGAGGGGGATTTTTTCGAAAATGGCCCTCACCCCTCTCCATTTTCAGTCCTACCGATGCAGTGGCCAATTAGAGTCGACCATGGTATCAAAATGCAGGAAATTTTATGTGTAATAACTTTGGTGAATATGACTTTCTCCATAAAATGAACCCAGACCCGCAAATAGCAAAAAACTGGTTTTGAGGGGGCTGTGGCCTCAAAAAAAGTGACTTGGAGGGAGAGAATTTTGAAAAATTGATGATTTAAATAGTTTTGATCCCTTTTTTAAATTTTCTTTTTCAATTCTTCATTTTAAATTCTTTTCGAATTTTTTATATCTATGTACTTCAATAAATCCTAATTTTGAAATTTCATTTTTTTTTTTTTGAATTATGCACTAGGGTGGTCCTAAAAAAGTGACTTTTAAAATTTTTATGGGGCCCCCTCTGGATTGGTGCCACTCCATGAGAAAACCCCCCACAAAAATTTTGGGCCCGATCGGTTTACCCCTCCCCT